>WBMV01007157.1:301646-312443 GCA_013396655.1 Campylorhamphus procurvoides | reverse complement strand
CAGTCCGGGGGGGATGCTCCGTGGGGATACGGGCTGGCAGTGGTCTCCCGTCCGGGAGGGATGCTCCGTGGGGATACGGGCTGGCAGCGCTCTCCGCTCCGGGGGGATGCTCCGGGGCATGCGAGCTGCCAGCGCCGCTCCCTGCCCGCCTCGCCGTGCCGCTTCCTTGTATTTCTGTCTCTCTGTGTGTATATATATATTTATTTATTTTTCTTGGCAAAAGCAAAATAAACTCAGCCCTGTTTGTAGTATCGCCGGCTGCGATTCCCCGGCGGGTCAAATAAGTAATTATTCAGCCTGGATCTCTTTTATCTTTTTTTTATCGTTATTTTTTTAAATCTGCTTTTTCATAAGCCGAGCGATTGATGGCAGGGCAGCCAAGCGGTCTTTTCCTACGGCTCTTCAAAGTTTCCTGTGCGCAACCCAATCTTGTGATCGAGATGCACTTAAATCCAGCCCTTCCGTCAGTAATCCCTGCCACAGACGAGAAACAGAGGCACATCTCTCCTGCTGCCCTCTCTCGTTAGCGCTCCTGTGATCAAATTCAGCCTTTCCATTGCATTTTTCCCTCCCACACCCGCTCTGCAACTCCTGAACAACCTCAGCATCTCAGGACTTTGTCCTTTGTCATCCTCGGGCGGTGGCAAAGCAAAGGTGCTGGTGTTTATTCTCCAGGTATAAAAAGATGTGCTCGAGTGTCGAGCTCAGAAGTGGAGCCCTATAAAGTTTGATGGCTTTTGGAGGCTTGGAAGAGACCGTAGCCGAGATGGGCAAGGTTGTCATCCCCGTGGGAATTGGGGATCTCTCGCTGCCCGCAGCTCCTGGCGAGGGTTTGAGGACGCGTCGCAAAGCACAGATCAGTCTTATTAGGAGTTGAAAGCGTCTCCTGACAAGCTGATTTTCTAGGAAAATGAACCAAGCCTTTTTTTTTCTGAAGCGTAATTAAGGTGACGAGGAATTTTAGGGAGGGAACCTAATTAGATTAATACTTTTTCCGCCTCCGCCCCACAAAGATCCAGTGTGTTTCAGCAATTGGGAAACAGGAATGGCACTATTGACTTATTCGGTGGCCTGGACGTTGCTGCAGAGGCGTCTTCCAGCCAGGAGAAACCCTCCCTGGGTGGGAAGGGAGAGGTTTGAGAGCTGGCAACTGGTGTCCTGCTTGGCTGGGAGCAGTGCTGTGGTGTAGGGTGGGCAGTGAGGGGCTGGAAGGTTCGGCATGGGGTGGGATGCTGGGGATGGTGAGGGTTTGGGAAGGCTGGGTTAGCCAGGCTGCCCTGGGGCAGGGTTTTAGCTGTGGCCAAGCAGTGGGGATGCTGAGGGGAGTGGGGAGGATGTCACTGGGTTGGTGGTGCAGGACCCCTGTGCCTGGGTCTGTCCTCTTTATTTCTCTGTTCACCAAGTTCATGCAGGGGTTGAAATAAAACTGGGCAGGAGAGAGAGAGGGAGGGAGGGAGGGAACGAAGAAGAAAAAACAAGTTAAACCTGACCCACCTGGCTCAGTTTGAGCCTGGGGAGCTCTCTCAAGGCACGTTGGTAATCTGGCATATGTATGTCTGTGTATAATAAAAGTTTTTAGTTGTAGAGCTATAATTAGTGTTTCTCCAGGAGTGTTGTGCAGAGGTGGCATGTGATGGTGCAGCGGAGGGAGCCGAGACGGGTGCTTAGCCCCGGTGATCATCCGCTCCCTTCCCCATCCTTGCCTGGTTTGAAGGAGGGAGGGAGGGGCATCACCCAGAGAACGATTTTCTCTTTTAATAACAGAGAGGGTACATATTGTTTGTGTTGGGTTTTGCAGTGCAGGGGCAGAAATGTTGTTTCGAATGGGGGTTTGAATCCTAAAAGCAGCCGGTCCACTCATCCATGCCCTGGGCTGCTGCTGAGGGAACCCTGGCTCCCAGCACATCCCCCCTTCCTGAGCCTGGGGCTTTACCTGCCAGGCTTCCCCCTGCTCCTCTGTGTGCAGCTGTGCATAGGAAAACAACTCCGTGTGAGGATTTGGGGCTTGCTTGAGGTGAGGGTCTTTCTCCAGGGGGCTGCATGGAGGCTGCAGAAGGGTGGCTGAAATTCAGGGGGGACTTAGCTGGCAGAGGGGTTTGCAGGCAGCGTGACCCTGCCATCCTGGTGAAGGACAGTCCTTCCGTTCTTCTGCACTGCCACCAGTGGGAAAACACCCAGGGAGAGCAGGATGGAGGGGGGATATCAGCACTGCTGTCCCCCACCCCTGTGAGCTGCGAGGACATTGGTGGCAGGAGGCTGCCTGCCTGCCTGCTGCTGCCCTCCTGAGCAGATGGCATGGGGAGAGCTGCTCCAAGACCTGTTGCTCACCAAATCCTGCCCTTTGGAATTCGGGGTTTAAGGATAGTATTGTGTGGAAGGAGCTGCTCTGTTTTGTTTGGTTTTTTTTTTGTCTCCTCCTCCTTTAGCTGCTTGGTTATGGAACCTGCTGTGTCTCCATGCATGATAGCAGCAGGGGGAAGTACTCAAACAACAAAAAAAGGAGAGAAATGGGGAAATGCCACTTTAAAGAGGGCAGAATCTGTTGGCAGTGGTAGCTGAAGAGGGTAGGGAAGAAATCCAGCTTGCATTTTCTGTTTAGAAACCACAAGAGCACTGCTGTTGACCCCTGTAAGGAGCTTGGAGGGTCCAGCTTTATGTCCCCTCCTCTGTACATCCCGTGGGTGATGTGCCTGCTGGTTCCCTTTCCATCCCTGTGCAAGCTGTACAGCAATAACACATATAAAAATGTCTCAAAAATATATCTGCCTTTTGGGTCAGTTAAGCGAGCCAAGATGCTGCAAGGAGCTTGGCTTTCCTTCCATTTTGTAATCAACTGCCAAAGCCAATATGCAGTTTAAAGTATTTATTAATTTATTAATGAGCAAAACCAGCACTGGGCGGCCGGGAGTCTCCTGCTCCACCAAAAGGTGCACCCCAGACCAGTCCAGAGTTCACTTTTTATACCCTTTCTCGCCCTTTTTTTTAAATCTTCTAATCAGGGTCTATTCTGTTCCTGCTTGGGGCGAGTCCTGTTATGGTAGATTGTCCAGGGTAGGGGTGGCAAGTCCCGTTATCCTGCTGTTCATGCTCCCACAGCTCTGTATCTTTCTTATTAGTACAATTCAAAGCTTATAACACACATCCTATTGCAGTTTAACATTTAACAACTTAAGCCAACTGAACAGAATACAACATTACATTTAACAACTTAAGAAAAACTTTAATGGTTGACAGAAATATCAAGTCTGTATGCACACGGTTCGAGATAGATTGCCAGCAGCCTAAAGGATATTTTGCAAGCACTAAAGTCACCCCTGCTCTCCCCCCTCCAACATCTGTGGTTTATCCAGCCCCCCCACTAGTAATGCAAGCCCATATCATGGGATTTAAAAGTATCACCAAAATTTCCTATTGACAACTCATCACAATTTCTAGTAGTGGCAGCATTTTTAAGTCCTCAGCCCCGTGGCTCTCTCCCTCCCAAGGTGTTTGGAGCCAGGGGATCATCCTGCCAGCCCTGTAGGTTATTGGGAGAGTCCTGAGAGTCCTGAATTCCTGAATCCTTTTGCTGGGCAAAGCCAGACTGGCAGGCCGGTGCCGAAGAGGCGGCAGGAAGACTGGGAGGTGAGGCTGGAAGGGGCTGGATGGAGTCTGCGAGGAGTTCATTACAGCAGATGTTGGTGCCATAAAGCCACAGGTTCCTGCTGTTTCCTATTCACTTCTATCCTCCCGGCTTTAGCGATGCTAGTGCGAGTGGAAACATTTGCTGGAGCAACAGAGGGGGGGGGAAATGTATCATCAGCCCATTCCCTGTGCCCCCTCCTGCCAGCCCACCCGTGCATTTCAGCGTGGGAAGGGGGGATTAACAAGGGCGTGGGTGATGGCTGAGCTGCTCCCTGGCTGCCATTGGCCCCTCTGTGGCATTTTAAGGCCCACTGGCTGTGATTTTGGTTTTCCATAATGTGCAAAGCTGTAATTTGCTGTAATCAGTTGTATTGTGCAAGACACCCCTGCCCGTGAGTCAGAGCGTGGTGACACCGAGCTGACACAGCCCTGGCCCATGGGGTGCTGGGGTCTGCAGGAGGATCTGTGTCTGGTGACAGGGAGACATGCTCCTCCTGGAGCTTCCATCCCTGGAAGTGCTCAGGGACAGGTTGGATGGAGTCCTGAATAGCCAGTCCTAGTGAGAAGTGTCCCTGCCCGTGGCAAGAGGGTTGGAACTGGATGAACTTTAATGTCCCTTCCAACCCAAACCGTTCTGGGGTTCCTGCTGTTCATCCTGGGCTGAAGAGAGCTCAGGCAATCCTTCTGTGGGTCTGCCAGAGCTCAGGGCCTTCAGGAAATGCTGTGTGAGCCGTGTGTCCCTAATAATCCCCCTAAAACATATAACAGAGCCTTCGTGGTGTCCCAGGAGCAGCGAACCAGTAGCTTTTGAGTGATGTGTCTCCTCACATGGGGCTGCAGCACTGGAAGAAACCCTGTGTGACCCGCAGTGGGGTTGCACTAGGGCTGGAATCTGCAGAGCTGTGGCTTGGGAGAGGCAGAAAGCCCCACAGAGCTGCTCTCCAGTCTGGTTTCACACCCACCCTCCCAGGAACCTCTCGTGGTGGGAGCCTGGAGGCCCCTGGCTGGTTGCAGCACCCTCCCTAACACTCCCTAAATCCTCCCTCTCCCTGTCCCCGCAGCCCTGCAGGCTTGGCTGCCGCTTGGATTTGTACTGTCGAGGCAGTTCTGGAGTGTGGGTTTCCCTTCAGCTCCATGCTGGGCTCCCTGTATGGGCACTGATGTTCTGGAGGGTCCCAGCTGCCTTTTGGGATCGCTCAGCTTTGGTGCCACTGGGGAGCAGAGCGCTAAAACGGGGGAGGCTGGGGAGCCAGAAGGCAAGCAAAGCATCCCAAAGGCTGCACAGAGTATTATTTTTGAAGCCTCCTGGTTTTTTGGAGGCCTGACTCACGGCGCAGGAATGCGCTGGGCTGGCAGCCCGAGACCTGCTCCTTGGAGGGGAAGAGCTGCCGTCTCCTCCTCCTCCGGAGCCCGCTCCCGTCCCAAACCACTGGGCTGGGCTGGTAGCAGCCACATGTTTGCTGAGCTTGGATTTTTAGGGGATTTTTTTTTTAATCCCGCTGCTATTTGCCTTTTTTCTTTTTTTTTTTTCCCCTTCCATTTAGGGGCTCAAAACCCCCCATTTTTGTATTCCTGCTGGGGTGGCTCAGCACCTCTGGATCGCATCGGCTGGTTGGAGGTGAGGGAAAGGCAGAGTGAGCCTGGAGATCAGACACCACCTAGGCTGGGAAAGGCTGGGTGAAGCCATGCTGGAAGATGAGGGAAGGGAAGGGAAGCAGGAATTATTTAGCACGGGGCTTGCTCCAGCGTGTCCTGCACTCTGCCTTTAATCTCCTGAGAGTCCCTCCCTGCTGCAGCCCAGCTTGGGTCTCCTCAGCAACTTGCTGCCTTGGGTGGCTTCTCCCACTTTTGGGGGGATGTTGCCAGTTTTGGCAGGCTCCCCCAGACCCACACAGATGTGGCAGGGCTGGGTTAGGTTTGGGGTGAAACCCCTGGGGCGGTGGGGCTTGGTCCTCATCCCCAAACCAGGGCTCCAGGCGCTGCTGCCTGGTGTAATGGGGGAGGTGTTGAAGATGTAAGCCTTGAACCAAACTGGTGATGACTGGGGGTGTATCTCGGGGTAAGTCTGGTAGAGTGACTGGGATGACAAGTTTGGCTCCCTGTGTTTCCATGTGGAGTCCACTATGGAAAAAAATTCAGGTGGGAAAGGGGGAAAAAGCAGGGAAGCAAAGCTCAGCAGCAGGCAGGGTGTCTTACAGCTTGAGAGGGGAAAAGTGTGATTGTCTTTGGTGGGAACTCTCCTTCCCATCTTTCCCTGGGCTTTGCCAGGCCCCTTCCTTGGCTGCCTACCTGGAGCACCCATGGGAGGCCTGTGTGTCTCTTCTCCTGCTTCAGCTGCCCTCCACTGGGGATGGATGGCCAAGCTCCCTCGCTCATTTAGGTGCTAGGAAATATCCCCTTTCCAGCTAATTCCTTGCTGACATGACTCTTTGCTGGGGGAGGAGGCACTACCAGGTCCCAAGCCCTGGGGATGGCTGTGAGAGATGAGCATATGGGGATGGCAGTGGCACAGGAATCCCAAAATTGGACTGTGGTCTGACATAAAGTTTCCTCCTGGAGCTGGGTTTATCCAGGTGAAATATATATATCAGGAGCTGTATCCCATTGCCAGGCTGGGTCTGGAAGGGTGGGGCTGACACAGCCCCCCAGGATTTAAGAATCAAATGGTTTTGAGCTACTTTTCCCTTTTGGCTTTGCTCATTGTTTCAGTTAAAGGCAGTGCTGGTGTTTTATGTTGTTTGTTGTCTTTTTAAAACCCTGGGAGATGAAGGACACAAGTTGAGACACTTATAATATTACTTAAGAGTAATAACTTACCTGGTTATACAAGGGGAAAACTGAGCAGAGCTTTTCTCCTCTGGCATTTGGAGTCCACACTGTCCCTTCCCTTGGGGGAGCGAGTCCCTTCAGGTAAGGAACAGGATGTGTGTAGATTTGGGGAGCATCTTTGGGGGGAGGGGGATCTCCCTTTGCCCCACAGCAGTCCATAATACCTGTATATATGCCCACAGCACAGCTGCCCTCGCTTCTCTCTGCAGTTTGTTCCTGTATCTTATGGGAATAAAGGAGGAGGAGAAGGAAAAGGGCTTGTTTGCACCACAAGCAATCCCTTCCCAGCTGGAATACCCAGGGCTGTGAGCAGGAGCTGTCACCCTAATCGGTACAACTCCCTTGTGGAGCCAGACACAGAAGTCAGATCCCGGCATCTCTTGTGCTTCTGGGGGGTCCTGCCAGGGTGGTTTCCATGAAGACCCCATGAATAACCTTTGCTGCCCGCCCTGCTCTCCTCCTTCACAAGCCTACTCTGAGTGTGAAAGCTGAGGGATTGTTTCCCTTTGAAAGAGCGTGGAAAATCTCATTTTGAGGCGTTTAATGCGTGTTAGACCCATCTGCCTTCCTCTGGAGCGGGGACCACGGCAGGAGGGGAGGTGAGGACATCCCAGTGCAGATGGGTGGGCTTTGGGGCTCTGCAGGAGCCATGCTGTGGGCAGCATCCCCAGCTGGAGGATCTGTGCAGGTGTAGATAGTGTGGGATGCTGGAAAGAGGTGTGGGGAGTGAAAAACCCCCACGAAGCTTCCACAGAGGTGGAGGAATTCACTTGGTATTGATGTCGCTGCAGGCGCAGGAGTTTTTTGGATGCTTTGGCTTTTCCTGGGGATGGGGTTCAGCACACCTTTGATATATTGGACCAAATGGCTGTCCAGGTGCAGGTAAATCGTGTGTGAGAGGGTTTGAGTGCAGGATGGGCCATGGGGAATGCTCCTGTAAGGAATGAGGATACTCCTCCCCACCGGGCATCCCTCCCTGTTGGAGTTGTGTGGAGATGGACCTGGTGGGTATTAAATGACAGGAGGTGAGGGCACAGCTGAGATGAGAACAAGGTTCTTTCCACCCAGACTTGGCCCTGCTGTTTCTTTGTGGGTCTTCCCTTTTGTGGAGTGACTCTTGTCCCCGCAGAGCTGCCACTGGTGTGGAAGTGACCCCGATTACCCTGTTCTCCCCACACTCCCTCCTCAGTCAGTAGCATTTAAATGCCTCTGCAGGTCCTCTTCCATGACTTAAACAAGGAGCACCACCTTTGGGTGGGCTCCTGGGTGTACCTACACCTGCTGGGGGGTGACAGGGAGGGAGGAGGCGTGTCAAATCCAACCCAGGCTTCCAGGCCAGGTGGCTTGCCAAGGTGGGAGGCTATTAAAAGGGTTGTGCTGCATTGTATAGCGTGGGAGTTTCCCTTAGGCAGGAGGTTGGAGAGCCCAGAAACTCCTCGAGACAGATTTAAATGGGAGAAGGGACATGCCTGGGATGCAATCTTGCTGTCAGCAAGTGTCCTCGATGCTTTCTAGGCTGTGAGCTTTGGGGCACACGTGGGCACATCCACCCAGCTGTGGCTGAAGGCACTGGTGTGGTCCACAGCAGAAGACCTTGCTTCACTGACCCTCCTGATTTCCACTGGACTGATGATGTCTGGGAAATTGTAGTGCTTCCTTCAGGTGATGGGGACTGCTAGTTGGAGGACTGAGAGCAGCTGGAATGGAGGACAATCCCATGGTTGACACAGTGGTCTTTGGTCAAAGGTTGGGTACGATGACCCTGGAGAGTCTTTTCCAACCCTTATGATTCTGTAACAGGGTTTTATGGAGGTGGATGAATAGAAGTTCCTTCCACGGGGCTGATGGGCTCTGCCTCCCTGCCATCATCGTGGGGTTTGGCCCCCTCCCCTCATGGTCTGTGAGCAGGGGCTGATCTCCCCCCATGGAGACCTTGCCATCCTACACCATCACCCGGCTGCATTATTGGCTCTATCTGTTTGGGTTGGCTTGAAGAACAGAAGGGAGGGTGTTTTCCAGCAGCCAGAAAGTGGTTGCTATTTAAAACAACTGAAAAAAAAAAATTAATGTGGTCTGCTGCTTGCTTTTCATCCGTGGAGCCGAGCAAGCGTCCCCACCCTCACCTGGAGGGGCATCTCTGAAGGCTTTACAGGGCCCTGTGAGTGAAGGTGGTAATTAGTGCTGGTCATGAGGGTGGATCTGCAGTGTGGCCACGCTGTCTGCTGTGGGCTGGCCTGCAGCCATCCCTGCCCAGGTGTGGGATCCCTCCACCCCTCTTTATCCCAAATAAAGGCTGGGGGGTGCAACTGGGGGTGCAGCCTTTGCCTCTTGCCACGGCTGGTTTTGCAGTTGCTGAATGGGTGCTGTGGTGTTTCTTCACTGGAATATTATTTTTGCAGGGTTTCCTTTCCCACTTTGACAGATGTGAAATGTAGAGACAGGCTTAAAATGAAAGCATGGCTCCTCGAGTCCAATTACACAGCAATTAAAAGTAATCAGTGGTCTGGGTCACTGTGCTGGAGACGGGGTTTCTTGAAGGGTTTTTCTCTTCCAGCTTATCTTGGAGAAGCCTAAATGTCTGTCTCTTCTGCTGTCTGGGACCTGACTGGGGGACATCTTCACAGAGTGGGTTAAGTGTTGCTGGAAGTGAGCTGCTCCCAGTGCTCCCAGCTCCTGGCTGGGGCCGAGGCATCCCTACGTGGCTCTGTAGGGTGTCCTCTGAGTTGCATCAGTCCCTGTTTTGGGGACAAGGACTTGGTGACATTGCATCACTGCTGGGTGCCTGCCCGACTCTGTCATCGTTGCCAGGGCCACTTTGGGCTGAAAAGCAGAAGAGGTGGCATTTTGGGCTCCCCTGCCACGTCTGTCTGTGCGTGCCCACCAGGTCTGTGGTCCCACTCGTCCCCCCCTGCTCTTCAGGAGGAGGTGCTGACTCAGGGGTGGAAGCAGGTTGCCCTGCAGGATGTCTGATTCCCCTTGCACATCATTTTGGCTGCTTTTCTGCAGTCAGAGCCTTGCAAATGCCTCCTTCCGTGCTCCGGCGTCGGCACTAAAGGGATTTGTTTCGGGAGAGGGGATTTGGCTGTGGGGCTGTGCAGCACGGAGCTGCTCGGGTGACTGGGATCCTGAGTGTGAGGAAGTGGAGTGTGGGCTGCCAAGGGCTATAAAACTCACTCTCCTCCCGTTTTCAGTCCCTCTTTCTTTTTTTTTTCTTTTTTTTTTCCTTGTGCTAAATGATTTGCTACTGGTGAATGACTCGTTTTGGATTTCAGGAGTTAAGAGCCTCATGGTTAATCCCTATCCTGGGTTGTGGGTCCTTCAGTTACCCTGAGAGAAATCTATATAATATATATGTGTATATATATGTAAAACAAGGCATTGAGGTACATGTTTCAGAATCTAAAATTTATACACCAAGATAAAAATGTTGGCCGTGCCCAAAGCTGGAAAAGCGGGCTCCAAAAGCTGGGAAGAGGGTTGGGTTTTGTTTGGGCTGAACAATGACTAACCAGAGGTGAGTTTTTAAAACAAATGCTTGGGATAAACTGGTTATGCAAACTGGGGCGAACTGGGCAGGTTCCTTTGTAGTTTATGGCAAAAGCCCGGGAGTCTGCAGCGTGTTGGGGCTGGTCCTGCCAGGGATGGAAAAACCCACACGCTGGCTTTGCAGATGGGGTCGCAGCCCATGGGGAAGAATCCTCAGGGATAAACAGGAGGGAACTGCAGGGCCTCACCTGTCCAGCTAAAACCTTGAGTAACACCAATCCTAGGCAGGTCAAAAATAGAGAATTTCATTTTATTTTTTTTTTGAAGTGTGGGTTTTAATACCTGCCGAGAGGAATTCATGCTGTGCTCGGCTCCAAGAAGCTGTCAGGCTTGCTGGTCCTGTGCTGCTGAAAATGCACGAATTCAGAGGATTTGGGGGGATTTTTTTTTGCCTCAGTATTGGTGGTGTGGGGCACACAGGCACTCCAGCAATGCTTGGTATGCCTTGGGAAGGCAGTCGGGCTCACAGACCACAAGGGTTCTGGTTTCCATCATAGCCACTGCTGTTTTGGCCAGGGGCATCTCTCCATCCATCCATCCATCCATCCTTGCATCCCTCCTTCCATCCATCCCTCAGCCCTCCCAGGCTCTGCAAGTCTTCTCTCCAGAGCGGTGCTTTGAGAACACTGGGAGAAAGGAGCAGGTCTGAGAGCCCTTGTGAATCTTTAACCTCACCCAGCAGCACAGGCTGGGGGAAGGTGAGGCCTCCATAAGGCAGAGCAATATTCCGTAAAAATCCCTCTTGCTGCTTCCTGCTGGATTGGTCTGGGCTGAACAAAAACCAGCTTAGGCTGCCGT
>WBMV01007157.1:252634-294609 GCA_013396655.1 Campylorhamphus procurvoides | reverse complement strand
GGGGGTGTGGTGTGGGGGGGGTGGGTGTTTTTGGGGGATGGCTGGTTTTGGGAATAACTGGTTTTGGGGATAACTGGTTTTGGGAATGGCTGGTTTTGGAATGGCTCACAGCTCTCACCCCGCATCTTTTTGGGCGGTCTTCTTGTGTTCCCCTCCACCCCCGGCTCATGCCTCGGGCATTCCCAGCCGTGCTCCCCGCACCCAGGGCTTGGCTTTCTATGGGGAAATGCAGCAGAGTAATTAACCCCGCGGGTAATTACCCGGGAGCGCTTCCGACCCCTCGGGGAGCCGGGGCTGGGCACCGAGCCCTGCGCACCCCTCGGGGGTCCCTCCATCCCCCCCGGCCCAGCTCGCTGTCTGCAGGGGCCAGGGCAGGGGGTTTGGTCTCCCCCTCCTCCTCCTCCTCCTCCTCCAGCCCCCATCCCGCATTCCTCCTCGGGAGGAGATAAGGATCCCGTCTGGCGCCGGGCTTTCAGTGCGCTCCCTGATTATCGGCAGGCGCCGGGCAGAGCCCCGGGCAGCGAGGAGTGGGGAGGGGGCTGCCCAATGCTCTGAACTGCGCCGGGGGAATCCTCAGGCCCACTTAAAAGGCTCTATTTTTTTCCTTTAATTTCTCTTTTTTTTCCTTTTTATTTTTGGCTTTTGTGCTTATTTTTTTCCCCCAGCGGACCCGGAGCTTTAGGGGCTTGTGTAGGGATGGAGGAGCACGAGGGAGATGATGTCCCAAGCTCGGAAGTTTGGTTCATGAAATCACTAAAATGTTTGGGTTGGAAGAGACTTTAAAGCATAAAGACCATGGGCAGGGGCACCTTCCACTAGCCCAGCTTGCTTCAAGCCACATCCAGCCTGGTCTGGGACACTTCCAGGGATCCAGAGGCAGCCACAGCCTCTCTGCCCAACCTGTGCCAGGGCCTGCCCACCTTCCCAGGGGAGAATTTCTTCCTACTATCCCATCTAGCCATGCCTTGTGTCAGTGGGAAGTCATTGCTCCTTGTCCTTTCCTTCCAAGCCCTTGTCCAAAGTCCCTCTCCAGCTCTTCTGGAGCCCCATTAGGCACTGGAAGGGGCTCTCAGGTCTCCCTGGATCCTTCTCTTTTCTAGGTGAGCTCCCCCAGCTCTCCCAGCCTGTCTCCAGAGCAGAGGGGCTCCGGCCCTGGGAGCACCTCTGTGGCCTCTTCTGGACTCGCTCCAGCAGGTCCATGTCCTTCTTATTTATGCTGGAGGCAGCACTGCAGGTTGGAAAAGCCATCTAAGATCATCAAACCCCACCATCTGGGGACAAAGATGCCACCACCAAGCACACGATGGTGCTTTCCTCCCCTGGAAGGGGTGGGGGACGTGTGTGTCCAGCATCATATGCCATGGTGCAGCTGGCACAGTGTTCCATGGGACACTGCCATGTCGCACAGTGCCTCTGCCAGATGTTGCTTTGCACATCTGGGCCTTTCATGTCCCCCCCACCTCCTCAGCAAAGGTTCCTTCTGAGTTTTAGGAGCTTAGGGCAGGGTCTTTAGCAGTCTGGCGAGCCCTCCACGGGACAAAAGCTCTTATCATGCTTGTGTCAGGGCTGTGGCATCTCTGTATGCAATTAAACCCCATGTGTCTCCTCTCTGCCAAGGAATCTGGAGGCAAAGGAAGAGGCTTATCTTCCTGCTGGTGGCTGGAATGCTCTTGCAGCCCAAAGGCATTTCTCTGCTGTGCTAATGCTGAGAGCTGGGGATAAAAAAAACCCCAACAACAAAAAAAAACCCAACAATCAGTGAGTTTTGCCCTCTCTTTTCACTATGAAGCTTATAAATAACAGTGCAGCATCCTGTGGAGCAGTGGTGGGGTTTGGGTTCTTTTCCTTTACTTTTTTCCTCCTCTAAGTGCAGCTCTGGGGCGATATCCCAGGAATGTGATCTCTCCAGCTCGTAAAAGACCAGCTTCTGGCCTGCTCCTTCCTTCCCAGGCATTAAAGAGCCAGGCCTTGGGGATAAATTTGGTGGGATCTTGCAACCACTGGGATGTTCCACAACATATGGAGCCTCTGGTTTCCGGTGTGATCTCTCTGAAGCTTCCTGCATTAATATTTGATGCTCTTCCTTGGGGTGAACATTAACAAGAAATGACCAGCACCAAAAACCGGTGCTTTCTGTTTTTAGTGGAGGGGAAAGAGAAAGAAAGAGCAGGGGAGAAAGCAGAAATGCAATCGTTTTTTATGACTTTCCGGAATGGCTTGGATGTGGGCTGGACAGGAGCAGAGGGAGCAGATAGCCCCCTGCTCATCTGCCTTACTTGCATCTTTCCCTTTCAGGTCGTAAATATAAAACCACTACTTGAAAAACAAAAAGCTCGTTAAGCTGTCAGCGGGCTCCCTCTTGGAAGGTCATAAATGTGTCTCTTAGCAGTGGCTTTTGTTCCTGTCATGACTGGAGCTCAGGCACCAGGATCCCCTGTGGGGCCAGAGGGAGGTCACTGCCTGTGGGGACACCAGAAGCTGGTGGGGGGGCTCTGACCCCACTGGCAAGGGGAGTAACATCCCACTGCCACAAATTTGGGGCTCCCCATCCATTCTTAATCCATCCCTTGGTCTTCCTTGTGGACCTTGAGGTATGGTGGTGCTTCATTGGAGCACAAACACTGTATAGGGTCAGGGTCATCTGTGCTGACCAGGGCTGGCAAAGTGTGGGCTTCTCCTGTAAAGCTTCTGGAAGGCTGATCAAAGATGATAAAATACTTGAGATTTGTTTAAATCTTGTGATAATGGTGAGCTGGGGGCATGCTGAAGGGGAGGAGAGCATGATGGAACATCTCTGCCAAGCGATCTCCGAGCACTGCTGGATGGTGGAGTCCCCATTACTGGAGATGTCCAAGGAGAGACTGGACGTGGCACTCAGTGCTCTGGGCTGGATGACAAGGTGGGGGTCAGGCACAAGTTGGACTCGATGATCTTGGAGGTCTTTCCCAACCTAAATGCTCCTGTGGTTGTGTGTTTATGGTCGTGTTGGCGCTGCCCAGCCTCGGTGGCTGTCCTGTGGTGGGGCTGGGTGCCAGGGGCAGGGGCACAGGGTCTTGCCTCTGCGTCACCTCACTGATTTCACCGCAAACAGCTCGGCTCAGCAACTTGCAACTCACTGAGGTGAGTGTTAGAGATGATCCAAACAGCCCAGCAAGCAGCAGGGATGAGGAGGAGGAGGTGGTGAAGAGCGTCCCGTTGCCTTCTCCTGGGAGATGCTCTACAGAGGGGCAGCCAGGAGGGTTGATGGGTCTTATGACTGGTGGTTGACCTAAACACAGGTTGTTTTGGGGTGTCTTGTTGTGCTGGTGAGATTTTTCTGCTGTCTCTGTGTAGACAAAACAACCTTGGAGGTCCCTCGCATGCACTGGTGAAGAGGTTGGATGTGGGGATGGAGAGGGAGATGTGAAGCTGCCACCATCGTGACCCACAGGCATCAGGCAGTGGGGGTGCAATCCATCCTGGTGTGGAAGGGGCATCACCATTTTATGGTTTCTTCCAGAGAGAGGTTTTCCATGGTGAGAATAAGGACACCCATCCCTGGGATCTGTTTGTCATTTCGGGCCCTGATGTTTTCCCCTTGTGCTGCAAATGCAGCCGCTCTCACATTAACATCTAATTAGCAGCAGCTAAAAAACCCCGTGCCTGAAACACAGGAGAAAAAAAAAAAAAGGGTGAGAAATTAAAGATGCAAAAGACCTGTTAGATCATCTGGTCCTTCCTCTCGGATTGTTCCGGTGCTATGTTGTCCAGTCTTGCTCAAAAGTCTCCAGGGCCATTCCTGCTTCCCTCCGAGGCTCCTTTCATTGTGTATTGAGAGAAACCTTCATAAATGTAAAAGCTTTTTACAATTGAGGTAAAAGAAACAGATTGAGTCATTGTATTGTTCTTTGTAATCAGCTTTTCTTTTCATTAATTTCCTCCCCAAAGCCTTATTTAGGCTGGGAATGTTACAGAAAGAAGCACGTGTGAGGGATGGTGGGAACAGGCTGCCTGGCTCTGGTGGGTTCCTGTGCATCACCTTCCTCGCCCCGACGACCTGGATGTGTTCAGGCACCTTCAGGAGCCGGTCTGCCTGCTGGCTGGGCCAAATTTAGCTGTGGTGTCACACTCTGGGGATGTAGTTGGTGCTCTCACTGCCTCCTACAATGGGGTTGCTGCTGGAGCTGCCCCATTCAGCTATTTTGAAAGTGACAGCCCAGAAAAAGCCTACAGGTGGGCACCAGCTGGGGCAAAGATGACTGAAAATGATGGAACAAAATCAGACTGGGCTCTTTCAGGCCCTTGCTGGGGGTTTGGGAGCTGTGCCCTTTGCTGCAGGGCGTGCAGTGACAGGGCATGGGGCATGGGCATCAGGCGTCTCTGTCCCTGACACATCAGATGCTTTTTGCTAGTGGCATGTCCTGGGTGAGGCTTCTTTAATTAGGTCTCTCTGTCCTCCCATGTCCCTGTGTTTTTGCTTTTTTAACCTTGCCAGTCTGCTGGATAATTTTTTCCTTTCATGTGCCTTGGTTGTTTCCCTCTGCAAACACTGTCCTTCCTTCTCTGGTATTTTAGTGGAAGGTGTCCCTGCCCGTGGCAGTGGGGCTGGGATGAGATGATCTTTAAGGTGCCTTCCAAACCAAACCATTCTGTGATTATTTTCTTTCCTCCTCCCTGTTTTTCTCTCTAGCATTCCCATTCCCATCCCCTAAGCATCTCCCTTTCACTCCCCAAGTCCCCTGCATCTTGTCTGGGCTCTCCAAGGGGAGATGCTCCAGGTTCAGGCAGGCTGCCAGCACGGCTGCAACACACCCCAAAAGAGCTGCCCTTGTCCTTCCTGCTCTACACCTGAGCCACCAGCACTATCGTTGGCCCTCTCAAGAGCCCTACGAGCTGCTGCCCATGAGTCCCTGATGAGAAATAAATGAGCAGTGGGTGCCAGATGCTGTGTGGGCAGCTGCTTCTTCCTCTTCAGCGTGGTCCAGCTCTAGCCCGGCTTTAATCCTCCCCTCTGCAATACCCGAGGTTCTAATCCTGGGCTCTGCTGGGGGAAATGGAAACTACATCTTTCCCTGCATGGGAAATGCCAAGAAAGGGTTTGGGGGGCAAACTGCCCGTGCTTTGGGTTTATCTGGTGAGCTGGGGGGATCCCATCCTGTGCCAGGATTTCTCCCAGGAGCTGAGGGAAGCTGCCTTTCCAGGAGTTTGGTGCTTTGCCCCGACACAGCTGAGGGATCAGTGGAGTTGCTCCTTGTGTTTGAATGTGGTTGTTGCATTTCCAGGCTGTAGTTGCAGCTGGGCAGGTGACAGAGGTGACAGAAGTGACTCCTGCAGTGACCCAGACCAGTTCTGAGCATTGCTGCTCTTTCATTCCAATTCCCTCTGCTATCTGATAGCTCCGTGGGGTCACTTGCATCCCTGTGCTGCTTTGGGTGGGTGGAGAGGGAAGGTGTGGGTTGGCAGCTTGGGCTGGGGCCACGGGGGAATTCCCCAGTGCCAGGAGCCTGGGTGGGGATCCTGCCAAGCCAGCTCTCCTTCCTCACAGCCAGCTTGGAACCTTCCCAAGCATCTGGCTCTGCAACCTGCCCAGGCTCCCCAGGTCTGTGCATGACACCTCTTAGGGCTGGGAAGGTGTGCCCTGGTGCCAGCTGACCCCTGCCTTCCTCCTGTGATGCTCAGAGCCCAGGATCAGGGGGTCCTGAAGTTCCCAGGGCATCTTTTAATACTCAGGGGTGTCCTGAGATACTCAGAGCTCTCTAACAGGGTGTCTTGCACTGCTTGGGACATCCTGTCATGCTCAAAGCCCTTTTTTGGGGTGACCTGTGATGCTCACACGCTGTCCTAAAATGGTCAGAGCCCTGTCCCAGGGTGTCTTGCAGTGCTTGGGGTATCCTTTAGTGCTCGTAGCCCTGTTTGGGGGATGTCCTGCAATGCTCAGAGCCCTTTTTGGGGGTGTCCTGTATTGCTCAGAGCCCTGTACCGGGGTGTCTTGCACTGCTCAGGGCATCCCTTCACCCAGCCCAGCTTTCCCCAAGGGAAGCCCTTTTGGGGCAGGGGTTTTTTGGGGACCTCCAGAGCTCTGGAACTGCAGGTACCTGGAGCTGTGCCGGTGGCCGGGCTCGTGGCACGGCCGCGGCCAGATGTTTCCCAGATGTTACTCACTTCCTGTCTGGCTTCTCCGCATTTTGCTTTTTATGTACTTGTTTGGTTTGGACTACAAACAAAATAAAAAGGGTTTTTATAACCCTGTTCCCATGGGGCTGCGAGTTCAGGATATAATCTGAAGTCTATTCACTATTGTCTCGATCCCCCTCCTTGCCCTCGGTGTCGTCCCCAGGCACGCAGAGACTCACACGCTGCTTTTGTTAAAATGCTTTTTTTCCCACATGACGTCTTCTCTCGAGGGACCATTCCTCCTTATGACCTCTCCCAGCTCTCAGGGGAGCTCTGGGAATATCCCAGGCTGGTCTGGGATGGAGGCCGGAGGAGGAAACACCGTGTTGCTCAGTCCTGTGCTGTTCCTTGCTACGGGCTGCATTGTTTGGAGGGTTCTCCCGTGTTATCTGAGGATGGGAAACTCGTTGCAGTGATGATATCCAGCATCCTGATGGATTGTCTTTGTGAGCAGTTGTAGCCACTTTGGCTTGCTGAGGGTGTTTGGAGAGGAATGGGGAAGAGGGGATGCAGAGTGAAGCAGCCAGGTAGACCACTTGTAAAATTAAAAAAGAAGATGAAAACACTTGGAATAAACTGTACTTAAGTCGGGTTAACAAAGGAGTCAGGAATGGCATTAATAAAGGAATGCTTTATTATTTCATTTTAGGGGTAGGAAGGATGAAAACACTTATCTAAAAGTGTTGTTTTGGTGTGTCAGGAAGTCCTGGTGATCGCTGTAACCAGGAGCTGTTGCAAACACTGCCATGGAGTTTTCCTCTCCTGGAAAGGACGTGGATCAGGGTCAGTCCTGCTGCTCAGCAGGGTTGTTTGGTGGATGCTCTGCTCCCTGTCCCCATGGGTCTTGGAGCATCCACTGTAACACCCTCCCAGCTCAAAGTGAACCTGGCAATTTCCCTTAAAAATGTGTATGTTCAGCTTTTTCTGCTCTCCTCTCACTTCATTTATATTTTTTTTTCTGCCTGTTGGGGTTAAGGCCCCTTTTCCTCTTTTCTTTCTCCTTCGCTCTTAATTGCCTGTTAAATAATTTAAATATTTAGGACTAAAGGGCTTCAATTATCCATTAATTTACATTAGTAATTTATATATCAGGCTGAATGGACACACTGTTAGTGTAATGGCTCCCTGTGGACAGGCAGGAGCAGGGCTGCAGTGTGTGTTCCTGGAAGCGTGGATGTTTCCTTACACCTCCCAGCCAGCATGTCAAGCGTGTGGAAGGGACCCCACAGGCTGCTCTGGGGTCTGGGGGTCCCATCTCCTTAGGAGAGAGGGTTGCCTGGGGTTTAAGGCAGCATTTTTTAGTTATTTTTGGGTTTGAGTTTGAGCTGTGCTTGCAGGAGTTTGAACGTATCACATGTTGGTGGACATCATGGAATGGTTTGGGTTGGAAGGGACCTTAAAGATCATCTCGGTCCAAACTCCTGCCATGGGCAGGGACACTGTCTACTAGTCCAGGTTGTTCCAAATCTCATCCAACTTGGTCTTGAGCACTTTCAGGGATGGGGCAGCCACAGCTTCTCTGCCCAACCCATGCCAGGAGCCTCAACACCCTCATAAGGAAGAATTCCTTCCAAACCATCCCATCTAACCTGCCCTCTGTCAGTGGGAAGCCATTCTGTCTTGTCCTGGCTCTCCATGTCCTTGTCCAAAGTCCCTCTCCAGTTCTCTTGGAGCCCCTTTAGGCACTGGAAGGGGCTCTCGGGTCTCCCTGGAGCCTTCCCTTCTCCAGGCTGGACACCCCCAGCTCTGCCAGCCTGTCTTCATAGGAGACATATCCCTTAGCATGGACATGGTTAATTTGGGAGGTGCAGCACAGGACCTTGAGGGCTTTCTGAGGCTAAACCCCTTGGCAGAGCCATCCATGGGTGCTTTGGGGATGCCAGGAAGCAGATCCAGGCTGGTGCATGGCTGGTGCTTACCTAGAGACCTCTCTTACAGTGTCCCTTGGGTGGTGACTGCTGGCTCTTCCCTCCTGTCCCTCTGCCCAGGACGGGCATGGGGCAATACCTGTTTTCTGCATCCAGAAATACTCTTTGGGGAGCATATAGGGGTTTTCAAGTGCTTGTAGGTGTTTGGTTTGAGCCCAACCTAGCCACCCCCAGCCCTGGGCTAGCTGGCAGTCGTGGTGGCACCTCCTGGTGCTGTGGCATTGCCAGCAGCTGGTCCAACCAGGAACCCTCAGAACCCATCCCTGCTGCAGCAGGAGGATCCCGAGTCCCCTCTGCAAGGCAGGAGGGAGGCCATTTACTGATTGGACTCCAGGGTAGAGTAAATTGGGACCAAGCTCCATCCCTGCAGGATGCTGGGCGTGGGGAGCCGCACCAGCCCTGTCACCCTCCCAGAGCAGAGGTCACCTAATGACTCTGATTGCCCACAGCACGGCCATAGTTAAAGCAATTAGTGCAAATCGCTTATGGAAATGCAGCCTCTGGGGGACAGAGAGGAGAAAAGGACGAGGCTGGGGGACACCGTGGTTTTTTCCTGCTTTTTCCATGACGTTCACCATACCTGATCCTTTGCCCCTGCTCCCTTGAGACTTCTCTGGGTCACCTCTGGTGTCTCTCTCTGCTGTGCATCACTCGGAGATGCCTTTCCACTGCCCTGTCTCAGATGTCCTGCATCTATCAGAGCCATGCTCTGCTGCTGAGGTCAGAGGTGCTCAACATGTTTGTCACCGTGACATCTCTGGATTCGGCATCCCAAAGCTTTATTTAACTTGGCAACCTTGTGTATTTTTTTAGGGCAGTTTTTATCAATACCTTGGGAACTTGTAGCACCAAGGAAGGGGAGAGGAAGGAGTGGGAGGGAGCATTGATTGTGTGGAGGTCCACACGGGTTGCAGCATCAGTAGGGGTGTTTTCAGAGGGAGTCCCACCTGTATGGGGTGGCACAGACCCCCAAAATCGGGGCATTTTCAGCCCAGGCACCTCTGACACCGAGTGGTACCCACGCTGAGAAGGGAAAGATGCTCGTGGGAGGTTGACCCACCTGGGAGTGAGGGTTTGGTCTGTGGGGCAGAGCAGGAGTGTGTGTGCCAGAGGACAAAGGGAGGAAAGAGAAGCTCAGTGCTGTGGGAACACGGGCTGTGTCCAGAGAAGAAAAGGTGGAAATTCCCGGCGATGAGAAAGGAAGAAACTGGCCATGGTAACATGGGGTCCCATGGTATTGAAATGCCAGGGGAGGGAGGAGGGTGCCAAACAACTCTAGGAAGCTCCTGAGGGCTTCCCACCTCGACAAAAACGGGAGCAGGAGGGGGAAAGGCTTTGTTTTTTGAAGGGGTTTCCTTCCGCTGGAGCATGAGGTGTTTCTGCTGGTGCTCTGGATGGTGAGGCAGCAACGCCAGGCACCAAAACCAGGCAGCAATGCCAGGCACCAAAACCAGGCACCCTCCAGAAAAACCCCAAAACCTCCCGGCTTTAATCAAATCTCAGTTTTTTGCTCTCCGTTAAAGCAGGTGTGAAGTGCTGGGAGCCCAGTTGGCTGCAGGGTTTAGAGGGAAAGGAATAAAACTAATCGAGGTAATTGCTAAAATCCTTTTTAGCTGGCTGGAGGCCTCCCTCCGTGCCAGGATGGGGACACCAAGCCCTGGTCTTGGGTACCTGCTCTCCATCCTACCTGCTCTTGGCTTCAGGGGTTAAATCCTCACAGGGAAAAGGGGATGGGGAAGCCTTGTCCTTTAAGCTAGTCTCGCTGATTCTTTGGGGATTTATTCATTAATAGGGATATTGCTGAAAGAGGAGGGAGAGAAAAGTCTTAATATTTGACATTCAGCATCAGCAGGGATTTTTTTTTTCCTTAAATCTTTTTCTATCCCTATTCTCCCCCTCCTTCCTTTTTTTTTTCCTTCTGTTTGTCCCCTCAGTGAAACGAGAAGGGAAGAAAAGGGCAGAGAAAGGACAATGAAAAGCAAAGTGTTTTCCAGCCTCTATTTGTGGTTTTTTTTTTGTTGTGTGAGTTGGTTTTTTTTATCATAGCAACAAATCTGAAAGATTAAGGGCAACTTTAAAGACTGTTTAATAAAGGGACCTTAATCAGCCGCTCTTGTGATGTTCCTCCCCCGGCTGAATTAATGGGGAATTTGGGGCATGGAGTGGCCCTTTCCTTTTGCTGTTGCTTTTTTTTTTTTTTTAAATGATTAAATAATAACGCCGTGATTAAAATGATTTGAGATCAGGTTCCTCCGAGCACCTTCCCCCGTGGGATTGGCATGGCTGGCAGGGTGGGAGGTGACCCTGGCTGGTGGGTCTGTGTCCCTGGCACGGGGAGCGGGTGCTGCTCCCAACCCACGCCTGCCGAGCAAGAACAGTGGGAAAAGCATCGGGAAAAGTAGGGCAGCATCTGGCGAGGGGCCTTGTGGAGAGGAGAGGCTGGCTGGAGGCGGTGGGAGCATCCTCCCAGCCTGCTTTGGCTTCCCGGGGCTGGCGGGAGGGGAGGGAGGGTGAGAAAAAGGCAAAAACAATGGGGCGGGGGGGGGACAAAAACAACAAAAACCAAACCAAACAAAAAAAAAAAAGAAACAAACACAAAATCCCCAACTTTTCTGCCTTTTGCACTGCTGGTCCCTTCTTGGCTGCCTGAACTTTTTGCTCGTCAGGCTCGTTGCTGTTGCATCGGCTTCCTTGGGGTGGGACAGGCACAGTCGCCTCCTCGGGATTTTGGGATGTAGGTGCCACCACCCAGGAGCACCAGACCTTGTGAGCCGCTTTTAGAGAGCCTGGCTGGGTTGTCCCTTCCTGGGTGTTTGGCACTGGGATGCTCAGAAGGGGAAGGCTGCTCCTCTGGATGTGCGTGTCCAGGGAGGGATGCTCAGAGCTGGGGTGCCTGGTGGGCAGCAGAGCATCCTTCTCTTCACAGGGAGCACTGGGGAGTTCCCAGCCCTGCTCCCTGCAGGTTTCAAGTCCCCTTTTCATGCCCTAAGGCAAGGAGGTTGCCTCCAGATTTGCACATTCAGGGGGGAAAAAAACCCCCTACCCACTGCAAAACAGGCTCCTGGAAGTTGCACTCTCGAGGGGAACGCTGAGGAATTGACATTTTGAAATATGTGTGTGATTTGGGTGAAGGGGAAATCGCTCTCTGTCTGCAAAACAGGCAACTTTCTTTTGCACAGAGTTAGCATTTTAAGTCTGCACTTGAACAGGAGACCCTTCTTTTCCTTCCCTGTTTCTCTTTTCCAAGGAGAGGTCACATCTTGCACTGGGTTTACTGCAGTTTGAAAGATAATTAATAACTCCTCAGACTTTCTGGCGTTAACCAGGGCAACAAGTCCCTGTTTGTTCCTTGTTTTCTTTTGCCCTTCTCTGTTTTCTTGTTGAAATTATTATTCCTTTCACAACAGAAACCCAGCACACGCCGTACATGTGAATAAACAGCACGTTACCGTGGCTCTTTTCTTTTATGAGCCAAAGCAAATAAATAACAAGTTCATATAATTATTATGTCCATTAAGAATAGTGTTGTAGCTCAGTAAATAGAACAAACTTGACAAGAGGACCGTGACAATGGAATTAAAATAGCACAAAGGGAAGTGTCTGTGCCCGTAACAAGAACCAGCGCTAGATGAAATTTGGAGATAGTTTTCCAACATAACTGCTTCCCTGAAGGGAATGTATAAAACAGCACAAAAGAAGCGAGCACAATAGAGTGTAACAGAGATTTGCTGCATAATTCCTCCTCCTTTTTTTCCTCCCTTCCTTTCTTTTTTTCTCTTTTAATTCGTTCTCTTTTCCGTGGGTGTTTACGGGGATCGGCGCCGCTCGCAGCTGTGCTCTGTTAAACCCAGAAATAAGGAACAATTTACTCCAATCTGCCTGCGTCGTGTTAGAAATCCATATAATGAAAAATGAAGAGGTTTGTACCATAAGGGATCTCAGCTGTTTACACTTCTCAGGAGGCTTCATCTTTGATTATCATAATCATAAAGATAAACAAAAGAGTAGTGGCTCCATAAATACTCCAGCGTAATGCATAATCAGCAAGATAAATCTTTCTCTTCCCAACTCCCAGCAAGGGAAGGTGCTGCCAGAGCCGGGGTGTTTCTCCTGTCAGGAACTGGGGGGGATTGGGATTTGGGTTGGACCCTCTTAGTTGTGGCTGGCACAGAGATGATGCAGTGTTTGGATGCCCTATGTGAGGGCACCCTGCCTTACTTTACCTTTCAGGCTACTTCTCAAAAGCCTGACTTGAGAATTTTGCTAAAAAATTGGTTTATATTTATGTATCTTAAGTGTTACTTAATCAATAAGGCCGTTGCATTTAGAAACATCCTTGGCACTGTCTGGCTCCTTCCCACCCTTTTCTCAGTGCCGATTTCACTTTTTTTATTTTGTTGCCCCCTCCCCATCCAGTCCTGCTGTAATGAAGGTGTGCAGCAAGGGAGGCCGGCTGCAGCCTTTTGCTTTGGCTGGCAGAGGAGGAATCTGCTTCATTTTTTTCTTCTAAGGGTATAATTAGGGCTGGCTGGGTGCACCCTCTCATTACCCACGCTGGGGAGGAATGCTCTCTAATTAGAAAGCTTGCCTGTCGCCAGGCAGGAGTGCTAACCCACTGGGAAATGCCTGTCTGTCCTGCTGTCCGTCTGTCCCGAGCTGGGTGGGCTCTGGGAGGAGCTGGAGATGATGGGATGAAGGAGTGGGGCTGGATGATGCCAGTTTTGGTAGGAAGGGGATGCAAAGGGGCTGTGAAGCTCCTGGAAGAGGGCAGAGCTGGTTTGTCAGGCAGAGATGCTTGGGGGAAAGGTTAAGTGGCTCTTTCCAGGTTCAGTTACTAATAAAAGCTTGGTGAGAATGGAGAGGACAAACAGCCCTCCCAGCCAGGCTTCCAGGTGCTTTTCTGGCTGGTGGGAGCAGGAGGGGCTGGGCCCCACTTTCTGGGGGACCACGTTTGGGGCAGGTGTCGGGCACAGTGGGGATGGTCACCCCACAAGCACGTCATCCCCGTGGCTTTTTGACCTGGAAATCCAACCTTGCACCAGGCTGGAGATGAGATAGAATCATAGAATGGTTCGGGTTGGAAGGGACCTTAAGGATCATCTAGTTCCAACTCCACTGCTGTGGGCAGGGACACCTTTCACCTTTGACACCAGGGTGCTCCAAGCCCCGTCCAACCTGGCCTTGGACACTTCCAGGGATGGGGCAGCCACAGCTTCTCTGGGCAATCTCTGCCAGGGCCTCACTACCTTCACAAAGAAGGATGCGTTCTGCAAATCTAACCTAAATTTCCCCTCTGTGAGTGGAACCCAAAAGGACTCAGAGGTTGGGTACCACTGCTTTTCCTTGCTACACCCGACGGTTCCGCGCTCGAGTTTTTGGCTCGGATGTGTCCCCTCGGCCCCACCGAGGGAGAGGTTAATGAGGCACGCTGAGTTAATGAGGCTGGGGGTTACATCAGCCAGCTGCAGCCCTGGGGACCTGTTACATTCCCTGCCTCTCACTTTCATCAGCACTTCCGAGCTTGTGCCTGAACCCGCTTGGAACAATCCCAGGGTTTTGGAGGCACAGGATTTTGTGGGCTCTGTGCAAAGACGCAGCAGGGAGAGAGCTGGGTGTGAGTGGCTTCAAGTTTCCCAAACCCATCCTCAATGACCCCCCGTGTTTTGGGTCGTCCTCCTTTCTCCCCGCTGTGACTCCGACGGGGTGCAGCCCTGGAGAAGGGGCAGGGGGCTTGGCATGGCACTGCTCCACCTCATGGACACTTGGCCTTTGAAGATGCCACGTGCTGCTGTCACCTCCCCAGCTCCGTGTTGGGAGAGCACACGTGTGTGGGAGGCTGAATTTGGCTGATCAGGGATGAGAAGGGGTTGCTCAGAGGACAGAGGAGGATGCTCAGGGGAGGAAGGATGCTCAGGGTGCTCTTAGGATGAAAAGCATGGCCGTGTGTTAATGGTGGACACAAAATTGTCCCAGCAGGGCAGTCTGTGATGGGAAGCCCATGGGAGCAGGGCAGGCCTGGGCAGGGATGGACTGGAATGTGGTGGGAAGCCTTTGCATCCCTCCAGGGCCTGCAGTGGGGATGCCCTCAATGGGGCAGGCATTCTGGGGTGGAAGTGAGCCATGCTGTGGCTCCGGCATCAAAATCTGCCAGAGCATAAATGGCAGCAGCACTAATCCCTAAATGAGTCTGTTCATAGGTTCTCCCTGGAGGCCAGAGGAGGGGGGTCTGGTGGGGGAGAGCCCCACTCCAGCCTTTCAGACACCTCCTTAAGCCAAGCCAGTGGCCAGAGCATCTCATCCATCTCAATCTCTGGAGCCAAAGCCTTTCCCATCCCTGCTGGGGGATTGGGAAGGGGGATTGGGAAGGCAGATGACTCTCCTCCTGTGGTGCTGGAGATAAGCTGTCATACATTTTTTCATTTCTGCAGGAGGATTTTAACCCACCTGGCAGGTTTAACCATTGCCTCCCAGGCCTTCCCATGAAAGAGTGCTTGCCCTGAGGCAGGTGAAATGAGGGGAGGTGGAGGCAGAAGGGGTTAAGTGTCCACTGCCACTGAGATTTAGCCAGAGGAACCCAGCCCGAGAAACCCAGGCATCCCATCTTAATCCTTACATCCCTGCATCGCATCCCTGCCTGCCTGGTACGCAGGGAGGAGGGATGGTGGCCGTGGGTGATGGGCAGCCACTAATGCTCCTGTAATCTCCCAAATATTTGAAGGGATAACAATTGCAGGAGAGAGGATTTTAACGCTTTCCTGTAGAGGTTTGCTTGGCCATTGCTGCAAGGGGAGCTGCTTTCCGAAGGGAATTGATTTAAGGGCTCGTCATCCTTAGTGCAAAGTGTTTGGGGTGATGGAGAGAGGGTTAAGGCTGGAGCCTGGCTCCAGTGCTGCTCCCTGTGGGGTGCATGGATTGGTTGGAATCATGGGTCTTCAACCAGAAGTTGCAAATGCTGGCTGCAAACATCTGCAGATCACCCCCCAGGGAACAGATGCTGCGGATAATCCAGCTCAACCCCAGCAGATTAAAATGTGTGATGAGGGATGGGGAGGGTGAAAGAAGTCCTCAGTGCGTATTCCCCTCCTCTCTTTTCCATCTTGCTGCTCCCTCCACACTCATCCTCGAGGCTTCAGGGTTTGGTTGAGCTGGGAACTGCCCCCTCCTTGCCTTTCCCCCCCAAAAAACACATCTCAAGTACTGAAGGCAGTGCTCCAGCCGCCCCGTAACACCGTGCCCCGAGTACTGTGAGACTGTGGGATGGTGACAGGCTGGGACTTCCAAAAAAAAACCCCAAAACCCCCAAAAGAGAGCTGGGAAGCAGGCACCCACCTCCAGAGGGAAGGAGGGAAGGCGGCAGATGGGAACCCCCTGTAGACGTCTGCCAGGGAGATGATGATCACAGTCAGCCGAGCGCTCGCTCAAATATTTATTAGTTTGTCACTGCTGGGAGTTTTATGGCTTGTCTGATTGTGGGACGGGAATTCCCGGCTGTACAGGGCTCCTTTCCTGCTTTCCCATGCAAAAGCCTCCCCGGTGTGTGCTGCTCCTGTGGTCAGTGGGCCAAAGTGTCACCTGGGGTGGGACCGGAGCAGGGTGGGCAGAGCAGAAGGGGTCTCCGTGGAGGTGAGGGGGATGCACCACTGGGAAAGTGCTTTTATTTTTGGGGGTAGTTTGCAGTTGGTGCTGGATAGTCAGGGCAGAAGGAGCAGCAGTTGTTCCCCCACATGCCACAAGCAGCCGTGTTTTCCCCCCCTCACTGACTGTATGTGGAATTTTTGGGGCCCCCCCATGCGTGTTAGCGGAGCGAGAGGTTTCCCATGCGGCGGGTGGCCGGGTGTTGGGAAGAGGGATGAAAGGCTGGGTTGATGGCTTATGATAAATGTGCCCAGCATGGTTCTCCTCCCTTTTCTCATCCAAAGTCCCTGTTGTTCCTATGCTTTAATTCTTCCTCAGCTCATTTAAACACCAGCGGCCGTATCGTGCTGGAATAAAACGCCCTGCCCAGCTGCAGATTCTTTTTTTTCAGCTGGATTTCTGGACTGAGAATTCACCCTTCCCCTTGATTTGCTCCCATGCGTGAGTCTGAGGGATCTGTCAGGTTGGGGCTCTATGGCACGACCCCAGTTATGAGTCTGCCACAAAAAACCCCCCCATCATCCTTTCCCCTGTCTCCTGTTAGAGCCGCTCTTTTGGCCCCAGATCTCTCTTGGCCAGAAAGGAAAGATCTCTCAGCGGGTGTGAGTTTGCAGGATTTAAACTTTCCCAGCAGCCAGGATGCTCCTTGCTGTAAAGGTTCAGGTGTTTTGTGTTCAAACCTTAAATTGAGTAGGTTTTTGTAGTCATCAAAAGCAGATAATGAATCTGGCTGGGGACACCCTCCTGTTCCACCACCCTCATCCCCAAAGCCACTGTTGCCTCCATGAGAAGAACCTTGCAGTGCTGAGCTTGAGACCCCCAGCGTTTATTTGGGCAGACCCCCCCGACTCTTGGTTGTTGGTACTACTGGGGGTGTCTCAGCCCCAAACCCTGTCCTGGGGGGCCAAGGTGGCTCCCACCACAGCCTGGAGCATCACCCATCACGGGTGAGTCACAAACCCAGCCTCTTCCTTCCCATCCGGCCGTGACTCATCCCCCCAGGCTCCCAGATCCTCTCCGAT
This sequence comes from Campylorhamphus procurvoides, assembly GCA_013396655.1. Taxonomy (NCBI): domain Eukaryota; kingdom Metazoa; phylum Chordata; class Aves; order Passeriformes; family Dendrocolaptidae; genus Campylorhamphus; species Campylorhamphus procurvoides. The sequence goes on along the minus strand of WBMV01007157.1, from coordinate 277,871 downwards.
GACCTGTGGTCTCCTTCAGCATCACCAAAGTGGCACTGAGATGGGAGAAAACATTTCTGGGGTGTTGCCTGCTGGTGGAGGACCTCTCCTTGCCCGTGGTTTGGGATCAGGGACGTGCATTTCGGGGTGTCACCTCTGTAGGGGAAGGTCCTGAAAATTGCCTTCTTTAGGGATGTTGAGGCTTTGTGGGTCACTCTTATTAAACAAAGCCCAGGAGCCACTGCTGGATTTTTGGAGAGCACTCTGGACACTGCCTGTCCCCTTTCCCAGCTGCTTTCCAAAGTTCAGGTGTGACTTTGCAGGCTGCGTGGCTCAGGGATGCAGGGAGCATCACTTCAGGGAGGTTTTCACACAAGCCCAGGCATGAAGTTTTGTTGGCTGCCTCTGTTGCCAGTTAGATTATCTCCTGCCAGCCCTCTTTGCCAGGGAATTTTAGATTTGTGGCATCAAAGCGGGTTTTGAAATAAAAAAAAAAACAAACCAGCAGAAGACCAACAAGACAACAACTCAGTGGATAAAAAATTGAGTAGTAAATTAAATAAAAAGAAAGAAAATTAAAAAGGGATGTTTTCTGTTGGGACACAGGCAAGAAGCTGCTCAGAAGAGGAGAGCAGGGCCAGGGGTGTGCACGGGGACCAGTGTGGGACTGCTCAGGGTAGGGGGCTCACACCTTGGCATTCCCTGTCCCCCTGCGGGGCCTGGGGAAATCACAGGGCTGCCTGTGAGATGGAGGGGGAAATAACCGGCTGTGGAGAGGTGGGAAAGAGCCAGGCAGAGAGAGAGAGAGAGAGAAATTAGCCCGGAGTTTAATTCATTGTTTCCAAAAGAGCAGTTAATGGATTATGACAAATGTCCTACCGCTCTCCCTTAGTGTTGTGTTAAATGGAAATGGAAAGTCAATTTTCCTAAATGGATTTTAAACGACTGACCTCGTGCATTTTTTTTTTCCCCTCGCTGATTTCTGCTCAGGAGGCAGCTTGGTCATCTTGTTTTCTTGATGCATCTGATTATATTTTTTTTCCTCCTCCTTCCTCCTCCTCCTCCTCATATCTTGGGATTCTGATTCTCTGTGCAGCACCATTCCTTGCCAAGGGTGACGAAGGGAGTGGGCTCCTTCCTTTTCCCTGCCAGCTCTGGAGATGTTATCGTGGGGCTGGGGATATTTACTGTTTTCCTGCACGCTGTAGTGCCTGGAGCTGAGAATCACAGCTCTGGCTGGGGGAAGAGAGGAGGAGGAAAAGCTCATAACTCCTTTGGGTGTAAAGAAAAAGCCTTGTGGTGTGACCTGACTGCTAGTGAGATGCCCAGGAACAACAGGTTAAGCAGTAGCATCCCAGTGCACCTCTGTGGATTTTTTTCATTAGTCCTGTGATATTTGGGTTCGATCTTAATGGGTGAAATGGCTGGAAAGAGGTTTTCTGCAGATGATGCTCAGCATCAGTCACAGCATCTTCTCAAGCTGCTGCTGGGGATGAGCCACCCTGAGGCTCCCCCTCCTCAGGGATTATTGAGGTGCTCACCCCTTTCCAAGACTTCTTCTGGCCTGGCCTGAAAAAGACTCTTTTTTCCAGTTATTTTTGCACTTAGGTGGCTTTTGGAAGCAAAAAAGCGGGAAAGTGGAGCTCCCCAGGTCACTGAGCCCTGGTTTCTGGGGTGGGAGAGTGTGAGTGCTGATGGCATGTTTGGGTGATGTTCCCTGGAGGTAGCTGGGCTGGAAGCTCACCTGTTGTGTGGTGCTAAAATCCAAGCATTGATGGGGGCTGAGATCCCAAATGCAGCTCCACTGATGATATGGATCTCCTGCTGGATGTCTGAGTTTTGTGCTGGGTTCTGGTCAGCATTCCCAGCATGAGCCCTGTCAGCATTTTGCCTGGAGCACCCCTGTCCATCCCTCAGGGCTGCGAGGAGGAGACTTGGGGTGGGGGACACCGGCCACAGTGGAGCCTCTCAGTGTCCCCATCACCATCCCTGGACCTGGGTTTCTTTTGCTTTTTCCCTCATGATCCTCTAGCAAAGTCACCCAGGCTTTGGGCTCAGAGTATGGACAAGGGACTGGTACCCAGGGATAAACAGGATGAACCCCACAGCTCTCTCGCTAGCAGGGATTTAGGGTTTTGCTCTCCTGGTTTTGGGGATGCCTCCAAGCCCACTTTTGCTTTTCCAAGCAACCTCAGCAAGGGCTGTTGGTGCCGCCACCGTGTGCAGGGCAGTCCTGGGAAGGACAGAGTGGGTTGAAGTGGTGTAGGCAGGAGATGCTTTCCTGCTGGGATGGGACTAAGGGCACCTCCCAACCCTCTCGCTCCCCTGGCAGGGCTGGAGTACAGCGATGTGCTGCCTGACTCCTTCCCCTCAGCACCAGCAGACACCCTCCCTCACTTCCTGCTGGAGCCACAGGACGCCTACATCGTGAAGAACAAGCCCGTGGAGCTCGTCTGCCGCGCCAACCCCGCCACCCAGATCTACTTCAAGTGCAACGGGGAGTGGGTCAACCAGAACGACCACGTCACCAAGGAGAGCCTGGACGAGGTCACCGGTGAGCAAACCCACCCTGGCATCCCTCTGCCTCCCCTTCCCTCTCTTCTTTCCAGGCGCTTCTGCCCTGGTCCCTCTGGCACAGCCACGCTGTTGGTGGTCCTCCTCCAGGCTAGGATCCATCCATGTCCAGAGCATGGATGAAGGCATGATGATGGTGCTGGAAGCTGGGGGCACTCAGCCAGCCTGCTTGCACACTTACCCTGGTGAAGGACCTGGCCTTCTTAAGTGGGATTTTAAAGGCAGCACGTTCAAATCCGATAAAAAAAGAGGGAACAGCTTTCCTCCAAAATGCCTAATCAACACGTAGGAGTCACTGCCAGGAGGGGTGGCAAAGGCTGGCAGCCTGCTCAGGTTCACAGAGGGATTAGGTGTTTAGTGGCTAATGAGAGCAGTCACAGGTAGGATTTGAAATGCCTTTTGATGGCAAATGAGCTCTTCCCTGCCTTGTAGGATAAGTCAACCTCTGGCTGCCTGGAACAGGGGGGAGAAAGTGCTTCAGGCATTTTAATGGGGTCTCATTCCATGGGATTGGACTTCATGCCTTGAGACCTCCTGGCATGAGAACAAGGTGTGGGGTTGGATATATCATGTAATCAAGTAGATTGGCTAAAATTGGGATGCTTTAGCTCGGCTCCTGTCTTTTCTGCACCACTTTTGGTACCCATGGCCTGATCAGGAGTGGAGGAAAACAGTCACATTTCCCATGTCAGATCTGTCCTCTGCAAATCCCTGAGCACGTGGCATCTGGAGGGCTTTAAAGCAAGGCGGCCTTTTAAACTGGTGTTGGCCTGAGAAGTCAGGCTGGGCTTAGAGGAGAGACTTCATCAGCCTGGAGGAGCCACAAGAGTTTTTACCTCTTCTTGTCCCTGTGGTTTTTCTCACAATCTTGCCTTTCCCTGGCCTGTCTCTCTCTATCCTGCACTATCCATGAGCCAGTCTGTGGCTGGGCCCATCCCTGAACCTGCTTTGCAAAGGGGAGATAATTTCTTTCCTCCTAAGGCATCAGCTGTTCCTGGAGTGTTTTTCTTCCAGAGGAAGGATGGTCAGAGACACCATCTCTGAAGGGGAGGGCTGTCCCCTTGCTCTTGCAGAGACCAGAGTGGAAACTCTCACCACTCCAGGGCAGACTCAGTGCTGGTCAGTGACCAAACAGCCTTCGCCGAGGGGTTTGGAATTTATTTATAACATCTGGCCACACTGGGTTGAGCCAAAGGTCTGTGTGCCCTGTGTATGACAGTGGAGGATGCTCAGGGGAAGAGCACTGAACCAGGACAAGGAGGGAATGATGGAGCCTACTCTGCCACCCTCCCAGCTTTCTGCCATCCACAATTAGGGACTCCCTGCTCTGCTGGCAATATTTGAGCAGTGTGGTCCAGCCCTGGATGGGCCCCCCCTTGTTAATTTGGCTAAATGCTGTTAGGACTCATTTCTCCTCTGGGTCATCTGAGCACCCTACAACAGGGAGTTTCATGGCTTATTGATGTGCAGTGTGGGAAAACCCACTATATTTCATAGACTCATAAAATCCTAAAATAGTTTGGGTTGAAAGAGACCTTAAAGGCCATGTAGTTCTATCCCTGCCATGGGGAGGAACACCTTCCTCTAGAGCAGGTTGCTCCAAACCCCGTCCAACCTGGCCTGAAACACTCCCAGGGATGGAACATCCATCTGGGCAACCTGTTGCAGGGGCAACTCCTTTGCTTTGGGCCAGCATCACCCTCCCAGATTCCAGTCTGCTGATGCAGAAAGCGTGCCAGCAATTTGGAGAGGAAACAGCACACACCTCCTCCATCCAGGCATCAAAGATAGTATTGCTGCTATCAGGGAGCAAACCAACAGTGCCTTCAATGTGCAGGTGATGCTGTGCATGTAAAAGCAGCCGGCATGGGCATCTCTGCCCAGCAGCTTCCCTGAGAAGAAAGGAGTTGGAACCAAAGTGGTTCGACATGCTAAAAAATCTTCATTTGCAGCGCCTGGCCTTGGTCAGGAAAGCTGCTGTGAAGGGCACAGGGGAGAGCTGGGCACAAAGGCACAGGTTAACACGGTTGGTTTTTTAAGTGTCCTCGGTTAAAAGCTTGGAAAAAGGGGCCTTTAAGAAGGAAAAAAAAAAAAAGGAACTTTTGAGATGACGTGTCTTGAATGAGCCCGGCTCAGTAATGCTCTGACTGCGTCTGATCCAAACCATTTCATGCGGAAGAAAGCAAAAATAGGCCAAGTCAGGGAGGATAATTCAGCTGGGCGGGAAGAGTGGCTGGATTGGGATGCGTGGAAGCCCTTACGTAGTGACTCCTGTGACCCATGAGCTCAGCCTCCAGTTCTGGGTCATCTCTGCTCTCAGGGGGACAGAGACAGGGCATTTGCAGGATGCTCCCCACATTTCCAAGGCTGCTCAGCCCACCCCACTGGAGCTTTCTAGATAGACAGGATGTGTTCGAGCCATCTCCATCCCGGGTCATTCTAAAAACCCTAAGTATCCCAAAAGTGCTTGGCCCGAATACCTTTTCCTTGGTTTGTTTCAAAGGTTTTGGTTTTTTTGTTTTTTTTTTTTTTTCCCTGAGCAGTGACAAAATAAATTGTATTTCCTTGTCAGCTCTTCTGCAGGAAGGTGGCAGAGAGACAGTAATTGCTCCTCACAGTACTGGGAGCGAGCTGTAACAAAATTACAGCTGCGGAGCGTGTGGCGCTCGATCGCCGTGAAATTGAGGCCTTTTTAAAATAGAAACTGCAAAAAAAAAGGGCAGGTATTGCTTAAAATAAGGAAAAGTAAGCCCTGAGTCCCTCCCACCCTTGGTGATGGCTGCTGGTGCTTCAGCATCCTATGGTCCAGGGGACCATGTCCTGAACATGGTGCTGTCACCTTTGTCATCGCACCCCTGCCATGGCCAGGGTGATTTCCTTAAGGTCATTTATTTGTCGTGTTATATTTGTATTTAAGCAGCACTGACAGGGATGGTTTCTCCCTGCAACAAAGCCTGAGGGGCATCCTTCAAACCCTGGGGGGTGGGAAGGGGTCCAGGTTGGTGACGTGGAAGAGAGCTGGTGGAGAAGGGTCATGCCTCTAGAAATGGTGAAGAGATCCTGGTCCTGCTCAGCCAGACTGGGGGGAGAAAAAGAGGCAATTCCACAGGATCCATTGCCCTGGCTTCATCTCCGGGTCACCCTGCAGAGGGAACAGCCCCCCTGACCTGCAGAGGTGCCAGCCCCAGATGAGATGCTCCTGCCAAGCTGATGCCACCCCTCTCTCTCCCCTTGCAGGGCTGCTGGTGCGGGAGGTGCAGATCGAGGTGTCCCGGCAGCAGGTGGAGGAGCTCTTTGGCCTGGAGGATTACTGGTGCCAGTGTGTGGCCTGGAGCTCGGCGGGCACCACCAAGAGCCGCCGTGCCTACGTCCGCATCGCCTGTAAGTGCCCGGCACACGCAGCCTTTACCCATCTCCAGAACTGGCTCCCTGTTGAGATCTCTTTTTGGTCACTCAGGGATGGCCTGCTGAATGACTCTGCTCTCTGCTCCCCAGCCCAGCTCTAGCTCTGCTCCTGAGTGGCATCGTCCCCGCGTGCCCGGGTGGCACTACCTGGGTTAATGCTGCAGTGCCCGTCAGCTCCGCTCTTCCCAGGGCTTTATTATCCTTAATAACCCAAGGAGAGCACCTTGCACGCTCTGCCTGAATCAGCGAGTCCGTGTCCCCAGAGTCCCTGCTGTCATATGTCACTCCTCTGAGCTGCTGCTTGGGGGTGTCAGCCTGACTAAGGGCGAGTTAATCAGGCTGCTCCCACCCAAATTCGCTCGATTACAAAATGAGGTGGCAAAGCCATGGCAGAACAGCCGGAGTTTCCCGGCCCCAAATGGATTTTTCTATTAGAGGGCTGATAATCCAACATATTATCCAAAACACAGAGGTCTGAGGAGTCGGCTGTGCTGCTGAAGGGCTTAGTCTGAACAGGGAAAATCATGGAGTCAGAGAATCACGGAATGGTTTGGGTTGGAAAGGACCTTAAAACTCATCTTATTTCAACCCCCCTTGCCATGGGCAGGGACATCTTTATCTAGACCAGGCTGCTCAAAGTCACATCCAGCGTGGCCTTGAACACATGGTGTTTTTCAGAGCAGATGAGGTGAAGCCAGGGTTCGGGAGCCACATGGAGAGGCCTGGGAGCTGTAGCAGAGGGTTGCAGCACCATCTAGTGATGCTCTTGCTCCTTCCAGAGCTCTGGAGCAGGACATTGCCATGTCCCCCACATCCTGAGGAGCTCAGCTGGTATTCTAGTCTCTCTCCTTCCCCAGGACACTGTTCAGCCCCTTGCTGAGCAAGCCTGGCTTTCCCTCAGCAGCCATTCCCCACTGGAATGCCATGGCTGCATCTCCAGCAAGTCTGGGTATGTGGCTTAGCCAGGACCAAGCAGGGCAGAGCTGAGGAACAAGCCCCCTTAGCCCTGAAATCTGTGAATTTGCTTCATGAAGCAGCAAGGTCCAGAGGGGGAAGGAAATAGGAGGGATGAAGAAACAGTGGTCAAGCTGAATTTAAGCCCCAAAAGAAAAAGACAGGATGGGGTATAAGCTTGCAACAACATGAAAGAGGAAAGATCTTGTCCTTGAGGACCACGTGCTTCCCAAATCCATCCTGAAAAACATGATTCTTCAGCTCCTTTCTCCCAGGACAGGTTTTGCTCTGGCTGTGCCATGCCAGAGGGATTTCCTGACTCGTGGGCACGTGGTGCTGAGGCACCCACCAAAGTTTGGAGGTTGCCCTGTTCCTGCAGCAGGGCTGGTGACCCCTGGCTTTTCCATTCCCTCTCAGACCTACGGAAGAATTTTGACCAGGAGCCACTGGGCAAGGAGGTGCCACTGGAGCACGAGGTCCTGCTGCAGTGTCGCCCGCCCGAGGGGGTCCCACAGGCTGAGGTGAGCAGCTCTGCAGCCCAAAGGATTGCCACCCTAATGGTTGGGCTGTCCCCTCCCTTCCCAGGGCATGTCCTTGCAGGTGGCTTGGATGGCCTTGTGCCGAGACCGCCAGCTCTCATTATGCAGCAGAATGGTTTATTTTGGGCAGTGTTATTGTGACATCTGATAACACAGGTAACGTCAGAACTCCTCTCCCACGTTTCCTGAGGTGCTGTTAACCCCTTAGAGGGAAGAGCTGACAAAGAGGCACCCAGTGAGTTGTCTGATGAAGGGGAGCAGCCACTGGTGGGAGCAGAGGGCAGCTGGGAAAGTCAGTATGGATGGGTTTTCCCTGGGACAGCTCAGTGAGCCCCTGGGAGCTGTGCCACAGAGCCTCATCCTTGGCCAAAACAGCAATAATGTGCCCTGCTCTGATTTGGCCTGGTTTTTGAGGGGAAATAGTGAGTGAGAGGTAAGGTTGGCCAGAGGTGGTGAGAACATCAGTGGTCTTAGTGAAGGCTTAATCACCGTCCTCACCCACCCTTTCCTTTACTGCCAGGTGGAGTGGCTGAGGAACGAGGACGTCATCGATCCCTCCCAGGACACCAACTTCCTGATCACCATTGACCACAACCTCATCATCAAGCAGGCCCGGCTCTTGGACACTGCTAATTACACCTGCATGGCCAAAAACATCGTGGCCAAGCGCCGGAGCACCACGGCCACTGTCATCGTCTACGGTACAGGCCCTTGCTCCAGAGAGGGGACCTTGCTGGGAGTGGGAGGAGTGAATGAAATTAGTGCATTAAATTAGGTGATAACCAATATCTGCAGGACAGGAGCCTCTTTTAGCTTGCACAGGCTGTTGGGAGAGGTTCTGAGGTGTAGGGATGGATGTATTTCCAAGCCTTCTCGGTTGGGTGGGAAGCTAGATGGAGGTTGGACCCAGCCAGATTGATTTGATTCTCAAAGCAGCTGAAAAGCTGCATTTGGCTGAACTTTGCTATGAAACCAAAGATCTCCTTTGGGGCCAGGCACATAAATGTTTGCCAAGTGGAAAAAGGACCAAAGCAGGCTTGAGCACCTTGGGCATGGGGCTGGAGACAGGAAGAGTCCTGTGATTTGTCTTTCATGAGGGTGAGCTGTACCAGGGGGGTCACAGAAGGTGTAAGAACCTGGGGCTTCGCTCCTGTCCCTGCTGAACTGGGCTCTGGTGTCAACACTGTCCATGTCCTCCTGCAGTGAACGGTGGCTGGTCCACCTGGTCCGAGTGGTCTCCTTGCAACAACCGCTGTGGCCGGGGCTGGCAGAAGCGCACCCGGACCTGCACCAACCCCGCCCCACTCAATGGTGGCTCCTTCTGCGACGGGCAACCCTTCCAGAAGATCACCTGCACCACCCTCTGCCCAGGTAAGGCGGGTTCGGAACCTGCTGTGCCCACGCTGCTCCATCCCCTGGGTGGCATCCCCTGTCCAGCTGAGCTCCCAGTGCATCCCAAGGAGACCAGTCCAAAGCACCCACCTGGAGCGCTGCATCCAGCTCTCCCCAGCACAGGACATTGACCTCTTGGAGTGAGTCCACACGAGGCCACCAAGATGATTAGAGGGATGGAGCACCTATGCTGTGAGGGAGAGGTGGGATTGTTCAGCCTTTTTCAGCTTTGGGGTGACCTAACTGTGGCTTTCCAGTGCCTGAAGGGGTCCTCAAGAAACATGGAGAGAGACTGTTTACAAGGGCCTGGAGTGACAGAACAAGGGGAAAGGCTTCCCACTGACAGAGAGTATGTTTAGATTACATATTGGGAAGAAATTCTTCTGTGAGGGTGTTGAGGACCTGGCACAGGTTGGGCAGAGAAGCTGTGGCTGCCCCATCCCTGGAAGTGTCCGAGGCCAGGTTGGATGAGGCTTGGAGCAACCTGGACTGGTGGAAGGTATCCCTGCCCATGGCAGGGGGTTGGAATGAGATGGCTTTTAAGGACTCTTCCAACCCCAACCATTCTGGGATTCTACCATATTTGAGTCTCAAAGAGGTGGATGCGTCTGCAGAGACACTTCCAGATGGCTGAAGGGCTGAGTGTGCCAGGATAACTCTACCCAGGGGAAGCCCCTTTCTGCTGCCAGCAGGGCCGTGCCAGGGGCTTTACTGATGCTCCTGTGCCAGGGGGGGTTACTGATGCTCCTGTGCCAGGGGGGGTTACTGATGCTCCTGTGCTCGATGTCCCACAGTGGATGGTGCATGGACGGAGTGGAGCAAGTGGTCGGCGTGCAGCACCGAGTGCACCCACTGGCGCAGCCGTGAGTGCTCTGCCCCAGCCCCACGCAACGGTGGCAAGGACTGCTCCGGGGGGCTCCTGGACTCCAAGAACTGCACCGATGGCCTCTGCCTGCACAGTGAGTACCTGGGCCAAGAACATCGGCCACGCTGTTGGTGGCTGCGCCCCCGAGCTGGTGGGGCAGCGCCGCTGGCACGTGGGGTTTGGGTTGTGTGTCTTTGGCAAGGGGTTTTCAAGCAGACTCGCCCCTTCCAAAGCTACGTGGAGGGTAGAAATAGTAGGGGGTTTTGGTGGCATCTAAAAACCTCTAGGTTCGGGGTCTCTGCTGGAATAAAGCTGGTTGTGGTTAGTGGGGGAAGAGCAGGAGGGGTTTCTCAGCCCCACCATGAAAACAACCTGCCCATGGTCATTGCTGGGAAGGAGTTCCGGAGCTGGGCTTTTTGGGAAGTAAACCAATAAAGATGATAATGGTGCTGCTGTGCCGAGTGGGCACGCTGAAGGCAGCCAATGCTGCCACCTGCTGCTGCTGTGTGGCACCACTGTCCCCTTTAATGTTGCCACAGCCAGAAATTTCCAAAGTCCTGTTAGATAGGGACATGCATGCCAGGGTCTGGCTGGGCACGGAGATGTCCTTGTCACTGTGCTTCTGCCTGGCTTTTGGCATGCCCCAGGGAATTATGCTGATCTCCCATGCCCCCAGGTTGGCTTTCCCCCACTTTCTGCTTCATCTCATCCCCATCATCAGCTTCACCACTTTTTTTTCTACCTTTGTTTTCCTAACAGATAAAAGAGTTCTAAGCGAACCCAAAAGCCACTGTAAGTGCTCATTTCATGGCCATTTTTTTTTGTTTCTTTCTTTGGTTTTGTTCTGTTGCATCTGTGGTTGGGCTCCTCAGAAGCTGGGTGAGGACAGGGTGGGAAGGGGGAGCAACTAAAACCCACCCCAAAACTCCTGTGTGCTCCTCAGGGTTGTCTCTGTTAGGATGTGAGGGTTGATCGTGAGCCTGAGCTGCACAAGCCTAATGTTTCAGGGATCCTTGGTGCTCAGGTGAAGTTGGCATGAGCTGTGGTCAGGTGTCCTGCAAAGGTTTGAGGGCTTCACCCCCATCCCATTCTCCAGCATCGCTCTTGACTTCTTGCTCTTAGAAAACACCCTCCATCCTGCTGCCAGCCTTTCCAGCAGGCCCTTTGTGCCTGAGTCAGTGGTAGGGTTGGGGAACGCTGGTGGGTCTCGATGTGTGTTTCTCGTGCTCCTTTTTTTCACCTGCACTTCTTTAATCCCTCCCAGTGCTGGAGGCCACGGGTGACGTGGCCCTGTATGCCGGGCTGGTGGTGGCCATTTTTGTCTTCATCGTGATCCTCATGGCTGTGGGGGTGGTGGTGTACCGGAGGAGATGCCGGGATTTCGACACGGACATCACGGACTCGTCAGCCGCTCTGACCGGAGGATTTCACCCTGTCAACTTCAAGACCTCCCGGCATGGTGAGAGCCACAGCCCACCCAGGTCCTGCCAGGCAGAGGGAAAGTCAGGCTGCAGGTCACAGTAGGGGACCCCCAGCCCCATTTTCCTGGGGGAATGTGCTGATTCCTGAAGGCTGAGGGGCTCTGTGGAGGTGGTCACCTGTTGATGGGGGGAATCGGGGCAAAGCTTTGAGCACCCTGGTGGAGGGTGTCCTGGCTGTGGAACCTGATAATCTTGAAGGTCCCTTCCAACCCAAACCATTCCAGGATTCTATGATCTCTCCCACTGAAGCCCAAAAAGGCCGGATAAAACTGTTTAGAGACAGAGTTTTTAGCCTTTAAACAGCAAGGTGTTTATTAGTGCAACGTTGGGGGACTTCCAGCTCATGCTGGACAAAGAGTTCCGAAGTTTTCAGTGAAAAGCAAGATTATTTATACAATTTTGCATAGGATTACAACATCTTTTCATACATATTCATAATATTGCAACATTTGATTATAATATTCATAGTAGGTGGAGAGTAGGTGGAGCCTGGGCATGGTCATCTCTTTTGGGGAATTTTGCAGGGGTACATCCAGTTGCCTTCATCTCTAGGGGGCTGCATTTTTCTCCTCTTCTTCATGAACTTCTCAACCTTCTCTGTTTTTGCTGATTTTTGTAAGGATTTTGGACCTGGGCCTCAGTTCCCTGTTTTGTTTCTTAATGTTCCTGTTCTGTTCTTTGGTGTATCCTCCTTAGTTCCCTTATCTCTGTGTATTTATCTCTCAGGGCATAGTGACCCAGAATTTGTCTTTAACTTAAGCATTTTCTCTTAGAGAATTCTCAGCATCGGTTTTCTAAGCTGACTTTTAACTCTTAGAGCCTCTGCTCGGCTTCACCACTCTTTTCCACTCTTCACCACTCTTCACCACCAAGCAGCACTTTTCCAACCATCTCGTTTCCTCCTCCCCCAGACAACCCGCAGCTGCTGCACCCCTCGATGCAGCCGGACCTGACAGCCAGCGCGGGGCTGTACCGTGGCCCCGTGTACGCCCTGCAGGACTCCTCCGACAAGATCCCCATGACCAACTCCCCCCTGCTCGACCCCCTGCCCAACCTCAAGATCAAGGTGTACAACTCCTCCACCACCTCCTCCTCGCCGGGGCTGCACGATGGCACCGACCTGCTGGGAGGGGTCCCAGCCACCGGCACCTACCCGGGGGACACTGCCAGGGATGGCCACTTTGGGAATATGAGGAGCAAAACCCTGGGCTCCCAGCACCTCCTCAGCCTGCCCAGGGAGCATGGCTACAGTGCCAGCGGCACGTTTGGCTACCTGGGAGGAAGGCTCACGGTACCAGGCACTGGTAAGCCCCAGGTTGGGAGGAGGGGCTGTTTTGGCTGCTGAACAATCACAGAGTTGGGGCTTGACCCAGCTAACTTTCCTTTGCTGTCCCCAAGTTTACTTGGGGAAGGAAGGCAGTGAGCCATTCCCAAGCCAGGCATTTCAGGCTGGAGGTCACAGCCTGTTTGGGCTTTACTGGGCCTTTCCCTGCCATTGATCCAGGGCCAGTGCCTTGCAAAAAGACAAAAGATAAGGATTTTCTTCCTAGCACATTGACCTGGCTCATCCCTGCAAGTGGTGCAGCTCTGGGCCATCCCAGAGAAGCTGTGGCTGCCCATCTGTGCCTGGATGTGTCCAAGGCCAGGCTGGGTGGGGCTTAGAGCAACCTTGTCTAGTGACAGATGTTCCTGCCCATGGCAGGGGGTCAGAAGGAGATGATCTTCATTGTCCTTTCCAACCCAACACATTCCATGATTCCCTGATCTGGAGGTGTTTCTCTCTGGGCTGCCCTAGCTCCCTGCTGATCTGGTGCTGCCTGGATGGGGTGGAGGGTAGGTTTTCCCTCCTTTCTCCCTCTTTTTGTCACTAACAACACCTGTGTGTGCCATTCCAGGGGTGAGCTTGCTGGTTCCCCACGGGGCCATCCCCCAGGGGAAGTTCTACGAGATGTACCTGGTCCTCAACAAGGCAGAGAGCGCCCTGTAAGTCACCCCGTGCCGCCCCTGTGTCCACTCCTCGCTGCCCACTGTGGAGTTTCCTTTCCAACCAGTGTCCCCTGTCCCTCCCCAGCCTGCCCTCCGAGGGCACACAGACGGTGCTGAGCCCAGCAGTGACCTGTGGACCCACTGGCTTGCTCCTGTGCCGCCCCGTCGTCCTGACCATTCCCCACTGTGCCGACATCGGCTCCTCGGATTGGATTTACCAGCTGAAAACGCAGTCCCACCAGGGAAACTGGGAGGTAAGGGGGGGACCCAGCCCAGCAGCCACCAGAGACTGTCAGCCTTGAGGGATACAAGCCCTGGGACCACGGGCTGACCCACAGCCTTGATGTCCCATCTGTAGGAAGTTGTGACCCTGGATGAGGAGACCCTCAACACTCCCTGCTACTGCCAGCTGGAAGCCAAGTCGTGCCACATTTTGCTAGACCAGCTCGGCACCTACGTCTTCGTGGGAGAGTCCTACTCCAGGTCAGCCATCAAGAGGCTCCAGCTGGCCATCTTTGCCCCCATGGTTTGCACCTCCCTGGAGTACAGCCTCAAGGTCTACTGCTTGGAGGACACGCCAGATGCTCTGAAGGTAAATAGGAACGTCCTAGAGGGGTTTGTGCTGCCTGGTGCCTCTCAGGATGGCCTGGCCCCAGGGAGCAGGTAACCTGATGGAACTGCCTGCAAAGTGACCACAGGGAACTAATAAGGTGTTTGCTGCTTTGCCTGTCCTTCCTCACCCTCTCTGAAGGAAACAGGCAGGGTGTTGCTTGTCTCCTCTGCTGGGACCCCTTTCTGCAGGCATTCCACAAAAGATTGGGCTGCTCATGGGCGGGTTTTCTCTTTGCTGCACAGAAAACTGTGATTTACCTCAATTTTCTATAGATCCTGTTACTCCTGCACACCTCCATGTCTCTCCTCTCCTTGGGAGGGTTTTATGGCATAGATAGTATCCAGTGCAGCAGGAGGAGCTGGAGTTTTGATGCTTTGGCTACCTGGAGCACTGGTGGGTGGCTCTGTGATTCCCTGTGTGACCTGGAGTTTTGATGCTTTGGCTACCTGGAGCACTGGTGGGTGGCTCTGTGATTCCCTGTGTGACCTGTCCTGTGGATCCTGTCAGGATTGCTGTGGTACCTCTAGGTGGGGATGTCAGCAGCACTCTGGCTCCCAGACTGTCTTTTTCTCCTAAAAGCTGCTGGTTTGATAGAGGGATGGTGTTAAAGACAAACAGGGTGGCACCCTTCAAAGGAGTGCCTGACCTTTGTGTTGGACCTTTGCATTCTCTAAGGAGTACAGAGGCATTTATGGGTGCTCATGTTGCAAAAATCAAGGTTTAGATGGGACTGGCACACGAGATGAGTTGACAGGTTCTGTTGGGGTGGCAGAGGCTGACTCTCCATGAGCTGGTTGCTACTGCTGGCTCTTCCTGGCAGCTCCTCTCCCTGCTCCATGCCTGGCTTTGAGCATGGAGGTGGCAGAGGAGCAGCCCGTGCCCTTCTCCTGGGCCTCATGCTGCCTGTCCCGCTACCCACAGGAGGTGCTGGAGCTGGAGAGGACACTGGGAGGGTACCTACTGGAGGAGCCCAAGCCCCTGCCCTTCAAGGACAGCTACCACAACCTGCGTCTCTCCATCCATGACATCCCCCACGCGCTGTGGAGGAGCAAGCTGCTGGCCAAGTACCAGGTGAGTGGCTCAGGGAGGGCAGCCAGGGCCCAGACTGGGAGCACCATCTTCAGCCAGGCACCACGGGGTTATTGTCCTTTCGCTCTTGTCTCCAGAGTTGTCTCCCAAAAGGATGAAGGAGGAAGGGGGAGTGGTTCTCTTATCTTTTTGGTGGGATGCTCTCTCTGTGGCGTCCAGCTGTCCCATCTCATCCCTCGTGGGGTGGCTGGAGGAGGTGGGATCTCCCAGGAGAGCTGCTGGAGCCTTCACTGAGCCTGTGCTTTGGTCACCCACAGGAAATCCCCTTCTATCACATCTGGAGCGGCAGCCAGCGAGCCCTGCACTGCACCTTCACCCTGGAGAGGTACAGCCAGGCCTCCACCGAGCTCACCTGCAAGATCTGTGTCCGGCAGGTGGAAGGGGAAGGGCAGATCTTCCAGCTCCACATCACGCTGGGAGAGGTGAGCACAGGGCAGGTGGGGGGACAGCGAGGGGACACACTCAGGTATTTCAGCTCTGGGCTGCAACATCTCTCCCTGTCCTTTCCCTTGCAGCACACCGGCTCCTTCGACACCCTCCGCTCCCACCACAGCGGTGCCACCTCCACCACCCAGGTGGGACCCTACGCCTTCAAAATCCCCCTTTCCATCCGGCAGAAGATCTGCAACAGCCTGGATGCTCCCAACTCCAGGGGGAACGACTGGAGGCTTCTTGCCCAGAAGCTCTCCATGGACCGGTGGGTGTCCCCATGCTTTGTTTTCTGCTGCTGTTCCCCAGCCAGGGGGGCTTCAGTCTGGGCTCCTTCTCTGCTGGAGGCACCTACTGAGGTTATGTCTGGCTTAATAGGTATACCCATAAATATGGATATTGCTCTGCCTAGTTATATCCATCTCTATCCTTGGATACAGCTTTAAGACAAAAGAGGGAAGGTTTAGGTGAGATATTAGGAAGAAATTTCTGTGCTATGAGGGTGGGGAGGCCCTGGCACAGGTTACCCAGAGAAGCTGCAGCTGCCCCATCCCTGGAAGTGTCCAAGGCCAGGTTGGACGAGGCTTGGAGCAACTTGGGCTAGTGAAAAGTGTCCCTGCCAATATCAGGGGGGGTGGAATGAGATGAGTCTTAAGGTCCCTTCCAGCCCAGACTGTTCTGAAATCCATCTGTGGGTCTCTTGGCACTGTGAATGGCCCTTATTTATCTGGAGTCGAGGCTGTGCTGTTCCTGCCTGGATTTACCCCAGGGACTGGAGGGAGGGAGGGTAATTTCAGCAAAACAAATTGCTTTTGCCTGAATGCCAGTTCTGTCTAAAAGTTGAAGGTGGCATCTCGAGGGCTTTGGCATTTGTGTTACTTCATTCCCCTTGAGGTTCATGTTGCAAAAAGGTTTGCTGCTCTGGCATCCTCCCTCCTTCCAGCCCCAAAGGGCACCACACCAACCTGGTCCTCCTCTGCTTCTCCTTCTCAGGTATCTGAACTACTTTGCCACCAAAGCCAGCCCCACTGGGGTGCTCCTGGACTTATGGGAGGCCGAGCACCAAGACGACGGCGATCTTAACACCCTGGCCAGTGCCTTAGAAGAGATGGGCAAGAGCGAGATGCTGGTGGTCATGGCCACAGAAGGGGACTGCTGATGATGCTCCCGTGGCTGGGGGGCTGGGAGGACGAAACAGGGGCTGAGGAGGGGTCCTTCCCCACGGAAACAGGGGGAGGCACCTCCATCCTGAGCGAGGAAGGGCCGAGGCCGTCACTTCTCCTCCCTCCCCACATCACTGTCAGCCTTAGAGACCCGTCCTCAGCGTTTACAAGCGACTCAAGTGTTACGCAGCATTCCTCTTCCTCCTCCTCATGGCACGGGGAGGAATTAGGGCTTCTTGAGTTGGGATGGGGGCTTTCCTTTTCCTTCTTCTTTTGGGTTCCCCTCCTCCTCCTCTAATAGCATTTCTGCGTTGAAGAGACGAGTACAATCCAGGTGAACGGCTTAACTCCTGTCAAAGGCTTCAGGCAGCTTAACGAGGCAACTAAGAAAGAAAAAAAGGAAAAAAAAAAAAGTTTCTTAGGAAACGCAAATAATTTATTATCCAGATCTTTGGATGTGTCCTTTTTTTTTTTAAAAAAAAAATAGAAAAAAAGGAAAAAAAAAAGACAGATTTATAAATCTTTTTTTTTTTCGGTGTGTGAGAGCAGGAGTGTTGCTGTGGTCGGGGTGGCAGAGAGAGAGATTTCAATGGACACACTTTTGTAGGGAAAAGCGTGTGATCCAAGTCAAGCAAAACATGTTTACATGTCCTGGGACCCCCGGGGTGTCCGTAGGGTGAAGTGCCTCTCCTCCCCTCTGGGTCAGGGCCAGCTCAGACCCTTCCCAAGGTTTATTTTCCTTGCAAACTCCCCTTTTCCTGGCAGGGGTGCCCAGCGGAATGAGGGACCCCATTTCACCTGTGAGGAGGGATGCTGCCCTGTTTTTTGGGGTTCAGGGTGGGGAGAGTGCATCCAGATTATGCGTGTTTTTAATAAATTCTTCCCTGGCATTGTTTGGGGGAGCTTTTTAGGATGACTGCGCCTTCATTTGCGTAACTTCAGTACAAACCAAAGATTTTGGTCCTACACCGACCTCCGGACCCCGAGGCCAAAGCAGGAGGATGTTTTAAACCCTGCAGGATTTTGCAGTGAACGCTCCAAATCTGGGCCCTGGGGGTTAGAGGGAGGTGAGGACTGACTTGTGGAAGGATCCAGGGAGAGCAGAGGGCTGGTGGGCTGGGATGTGGCCACTTCAGACTGTCCCCATCTGGGGTCTGTGTGCCTGTGCCCAGTTTGTGATGCAGTATTTCCACAGGGATTCAGGGAAGGATACCTCAGCATCCCCATGTCCTGAGCCAGGCTGAGCATTTCCACCCGAGGGATGGCATTGTGAGCGGTGATCAGGTCTCTGTTCCTCGTTGCAGCTCCTGTTTTTCCCTGTAGGAGGCTTTTTGTGACAATGGAGGAGTTGTGGGGTGAATGGAAAGTAATCAAGGGGTAGGCAGGAACCAGATTCCTCACACAGATACGGTGTCTCGATGAAGGTAAAAATTTAGGTTGTCTGCAGGTAGAAATAGTTACTCAGCGAGTGCTGTATGTTAGAAACTTGTCTGTTATAAAGGAAAAAATAGAGGAAGGGGGTGGTAAGCTCAGGATTAGACTAGGTCACACAGCAAGGCTGTGGGTTCTCTGTCAGTGGAAGTATTAGGAGCAGGTCCTGCTTTGGGCTGTGACGTGCAGTGTCGTGGCTGCAAAGCCCTGGCTTGGTGTCACGGGATGCCTCTGTCATCCTACAGTGTGCTGGGGACTGGAGCACACTCAGGGAGCCCCGGAGAGCATCACCTGCACAGGGCAGCTCGGGGAGAGCTTTCAGTATTGGTGGGACACGATGGGATTCCTCTGGGCAGCTCTTGGAGCAGGGATGGAACATTTAGAGCCAATTTCCTGTCGTGTTTTGGGGTCTCTGGTCTTGTTGCTGGGTTTTTAAGGCTGTGGGAGAGAAGAGATCTATTTCACTTGTGCTGGATGGGAAGACTGCTGCTGGGTGAGCTCCTCTGTCACGTGGGAAGGCTTTTATCTATCCTGTAGGTTGCATTTGAGCATTTCTGAGCTAAGGAGGAATAAGCAAATTTGGAAAGAAACAAAGACTTGGTGGATCAAACCAGCTGCTGGTGGTTTAGAGGGCTCCTTTCTCAGTTCCACGGTGTTCTCTGAGATGAGATAAGATGCTCCTTCAGGTCACCTCTGAATCTCTCTTGCCCCCATTCTCACTGTCTCTGGTTTATGGATTACTGCACCAGCACGTGTGTCTGTCTGTCCATCTGTCCGTCCATCTGTCCTGCCCGTGGGTGCCTCTGTCTCCATCCCCATCCACCTGCATTCATCCTCCTTTTGGCAGCCTGGCTCAGCTGTGTTTGGGGAGGTTCTCCCCGTTTTCCACACCAGGGAGCCTGTGCTGGCAGCGGGGCAGGGGGGAGGCAGGGTTTGCTCCCTCCATCACCAGGGGTTCCTCCAGCCTAAAGGCAAAGGCAGACCCGTGGTCTGTGTCACGCTGGCAGTGTCCATCTCTCACTCCACAATCTGTTCCCATATTTATATGTCCAAGGGGATGGGCCTGGTGGCATCCCCTAAAACCGTGTCTGTTCTGTAAACTAAAGAACTGTAAATAAAGTTTAGCATTCCTATTGTAACAAATTAATTTTTATGCAATAAATTATATTTCCTAGTCTAATAAAAAAAATAAAAAAACCAAACCACAGCAATCTGCTCTCCTGCTGTTAATCACTCACTGGTTCCTGCAGGGTTTAGCAGCTGCAGGGATTCAGGTCTGGCAGCACTGGCAGTGTGGGTATCCCTGTGAGCTTCCCTCCATCCTGTTTTTGGCTGGGATGCTCCAGGCATGCCAGTGGGAGGATGCTGCTGTCAGTCCCTGATGGAGGTAGGCTGGGGAGTGATGGATGGGTTGTTCTGGACCTGCATGGGTGATTCCAAGGCAGGAGCTGAGCACTAGAGCTGTGTCTCAGGGGCTAAACCACCTTGTCAAGCAGTTCATTCCCTTCCCCAAGGGATATCCTGCAGAAAGCAATGCCCCTTCCAGCAAGGACTGGGATCAGGGTGGCTAATTTGGGAGGGGTGAGCGGGTCACAGAGCTGTGATCTGCAACTCCAGCCTCCCACTTTGTTTCCTCCCTTGCCTGGGGACAACTGCTGCTCCCTCCCCTGCTTCAATTCCAGCAAGGAAACAAAGCCAGAAGGGTTTGCAGGGGGATACAAGGGTCCACTATCCTGACCTTCAAGATCATCTTCCATCCCCCTGCCATGGGCAGGGACACCTTCCACCAGCTCAGGGTGCTCCAAGCCCTGTCCAACCTGGCCTTGGACACTTCCAGGGATCCAGGGGCAGCCACAGCTTCTCTGGGCAATCTGTGCCAGGGCCTGCCCACCCTCTCAACCAAGGACTTCCTTCCTAATATCCTATCTAACCCTGCAAAGCCATTCCCCCTTGCCCTTTTCTTTGCATCTGAATTCCTTTACCCTCCATCTCCCAAGATGCTTTCCCTGGGCACCCTTTCCACTAATCCATGGATAGCTTTGTCCAACTGATTTCCCCTGTTGTTCTCCTATTGAAATACCCAGCTTTGCTCGATCCCCTTAAAATCCAGCTGCCCCAAATCCCTGCAGCTGAGATATTGAGCCCAGTCCCCACACCAGGTTCAAAATCCCACCCCTAGTGTGGCAGGTCTATTCTGCAGCAGAGAGGACATCCAGGAGCAGGGGAGCAGGGGAGGAGTGTCCCTAAAACCTGCCCCCAGCCCATGCAGGGGGCTGTGTTGCTGTGCAGGGTCTCTCGAGTGTGGGTAATGTTGACTGGAGGGGTCGTCGTGGCTCTGGCCCAGCATGGCCTGGCTTTGTTCCCCTCGCTGGGCTGTCACAAGTCCCTTGTGCTGATGTGATCCCAGGCTCTTCCCCAGCCGTGGGTTTTTTGACATGATAGATGGCAGCAGGTCAGAAATATCAGGCGAGTCCCTCAGAGCTGATGAGCTACTGACTCGGATAGGCAGTGCCATCTCCTCAGGTGCTTTCCCAGCTTGGCATGTCAATGTGGATGAAAATCCCAAGGACAAACCTCTGGAGAGAAACCCACGTGCTCCTCTCAAGCCTTTCCATGTCAGCACATCGCCAGTGGGTTGGTTGCGTGCTTCTGCTTGTTTTCCTCACAAAGGACTCAAAAAACATGAGAGCCTGTGTGTGTCTTGGGTTATTTTGACATCTGGGTGGCCAGGGCCATCTGAGCTCTCCTTGCAGGCTCACAGGCTGGAGAGGGGTGGTGGCCAGCTGTGCATGCACTGGTGCTACTGGGACGTATTTGGGTCCCTCTGCATTTCCTCCCATAGGCAGCTGTCGGTGGAAAAAAATCCAAACTAGACTATTTCAGGGTCTTTTGCAAAAAAAAACCAAACCCAGAGAGTATTCTGCTTTGATGAAGAAGGGCTGGATGCATGTGCAATGGAGGGAAAAAGCAAGGAAGAGACCCAGGCTGGTTATTGTCACCTCAGGGACTGGAGATGGGGAAGGCTAAAGGCAAACAGCTGGCAAGAGGCAACAGAAAGTGTAAAACTCCACTGGTTTATTTGCCAGCACTGATAGAAATGAACTGGCAAAGCCTGTCAGATGGTGGAGGGGTTACACTGGGACCCCACCAGTTTGTCATTTCCCTGTGTGGCTGCTGAGGAGCCAAACACAGCTCTGGGGAAGGAAAGAGGGAAAGAAGAGCTCATGGTATTTTCCTTTACATTAACACCGTGCTCTGAAGGTGAAGGTGTAGTTTGATGGAAATTGAGGACTTTACAGTGAAATTCATGCTGATGGGGCATTGCAGGAAGCACAGAGGCTACAGGAGGGTCTCGGGTGAAGGGCCCCAAATCCTACAGTGTTTACCCCATTCCACCAAAAACTCAAGCCCAGTAAAAGCCTGTGCCGTAACCCAGGATGTGATGAACACCGATTTTTCACAGAATTCCAGAATGGTTTGTGCCAGAAGGGACCTTAAAGGTCATCTCCTTTCACACCCCTGCTGTGGACAGGGACACCTTCCACTAATCCCAGGTTGTTCCAAGTTCCACTGAGTTTGGCCTGGGACACTTCCAGGGATGGGGCAACCTGTGCCAGTGCCTGCCCACCCTCCCAGGGGAGAATTCCTTCCCAATATCTCACCTAACCCTGCCCTCTGGCAGTGGGAAACCATGAGCGCAGGTCTCACTGGGAGCAGAGAAGAGGGGAAGAATTTGGGATGGAGGGGCGTGGCCAGGACGGGGTGGGCGTGATCAAGTGTGAATGGGCGTGACCAATCAATGATGACGTTACCAACCCGGGGACGGGCGTGGTCAGACACGGAGGGGCGTGGTCATGTCGGTGGGCGTGGCCAGACACAGGTGGCGCGTCCTATTGCGAGTGGGCGCCCCACGCTTATCTGCATAGGGGCGTGACCAACATTGAGTGGGCGTGGTCAGGCTCAGGGGGCGTGCCCTATTACGAGTGGGCGTGGTCACGCCATAAGAGAGACGTGCTCATCTGCGTAGGGGGCTTGGCCAACCTGGGGGCGTGGTCAGGCTCAGGGGCGTGGCCTATTACGGGTGGGCGTGGTCACGCCATAAAGGAGACGTGCTCATCTGCATATGGGGCGTGGCCAACAATGAGTGGGCGTGGTTAACCATGATGACGTGCCCCATCCGGGAGGAGGGCGTGGCCAGCCGCTGAAACGGGGAGTGGTCAGCCGGGAGTGGGCGTGGTCTATCCGTGATGACGTGTCTCAACCCGTGGGGTGGGCGTGGTCAGCCACCGGAGGGGGCGTGTCCAACCGCGAGCGGGCGTGTCCATCCCGGTAAAGGGGGCGTGGCCACCAATTTAAGGGCGTGACAGCCATTAAAGGGGCGTGGTTAACCGGGGAAAGGGGCGTGGTCACCGTTAAAGGGGCGTGGCCTCCCATTGAAGGGGCGCGGCGTGGCCGGAGCGGAGCGGGCTCCCCGTGAGTGCTGCGGGTGGGATGTGGGGCTGGATGGATGTACGGATGGGTGTGTGGGTGGGTACAGGAGCGGGGGGTGGGATGCCCCTTCCCCTCTCCCCACATTTCCCTGGGTTTTTTCCGCGTGTTTTGGGTTGTTTTCCCCCGCAATCCCGGCATTTCCGCCTCCCCCGCGCCCTGCCCTTTCGGGGCGGGGGTTTCTCCCCTCGCCCTGCCCACCTCCCTTCCCAGGTGGGTTTCCAGGGCNCCCAAAGCCCCACCCGACCCAATCCATGCCGTAGCCGTGATGATGCTCATGGGGTCACCCCCCCACCCCAGTGGGATGGCTGTGTTTTGGCTATTCTATAATGGTGTTTTCGTTCCCCCAGCACGATGCACCCAGCACCCCCCAGCATCCCCCCGGAGCAGGAGCCGCTGCTGGAGGAGCCCCCGGGGAGCAGCAGGCACAGCCAGCCCAAGCCAAGGGACCACTTCCATGGGGCATACCTCATCTTCTTCCTCCTGGGCATCGGCTCCCTCCTGCCCTGGAATTTTTTCATCACAGCAAAGCACTACTGGATGTACAAACTGCAGAATTGCTCTGGAGAGGCAGGGCCAGGAGGGCAGGCGGCGTCGGACCTGCGGGTGAGTGTCCTGCTTTCAGGGCAGGGGACAAAAAGATGCTTCCCTTCCGAACTTGTTCTTTCTATCCCCACCTTTGGCTCCCCAGAATGTGAGGGGCCATCTCCCGGAGTCTCACCCGCTGCAAACCAGAGGTAGAGGTTTATTTGGGGAGCACAGATAGCTGGGAGAAAGGTGCTTAAAGCCACTCTGGGGTCTGTCTCTTACCTGTAGTTGGAGGGCTAAGGTTTAAGGTGTATCTGAAAAATGGGGCTTAAGCTGCCCCATGAGCAGGACTGCCTTTCATGGGGTAATTTCTACAGTGGAAGTGTGTTGGTTTGTTTCTCTTTTGTCCTTCAGGGTCTGGCAGGTGTGAGTCCTCCCAGCAACAAACATCTGGCTTCTGGCATATGGGGCAATTGATGAGACAGCCTTGGGGTGGCACGTTTATAGCCCCTCTTTTTCTCCCTAAAAAAAGCTGCCTTGTCTGGCTCCTCCTGCCACGGCAGAATTATTTCCCTGTGTCCCCCTGATAATGCTATGGCTTTGTTTCTTTGTGGCTGGAAGGTATTGGAGTGACGAGGCTGCATCCCGTCCTGCTCCTGAGGCCGAGCTTGTTCAGGTGGTTTGGGCACTTTTTGGTTTGCTGTAAACACAGAGCCAGGTGTGACACCCACGTTTTCCCTCTGATTTCTCACCCCAGTACACCCACAGCTCTTTTAATTTCAATAATTATTAAGCCAGCTGCATTTTTGCTGGGGAGGGAAGCAGAGTGCTTCTGCCAGGATTCTAAAGTACAGGTCTGCTGGTGTAAATCAAGGTCCTGGCTGGATTAAACTGATGGAGCCCAGGCCTTTGCACTGCCTGAAGAGCAGAATTGTCTGTCCCTGTGCTAGTGAGGGTGGTCAGAGAGGGGTGATGTGTGCACAGAGTGGGTGAAGTGTGCTCTGCTACCACATGGCGTGGTGTTCTCCAACATGCCCTGCATCCCACCCATGCAGGGGGTGTGTCACATGCTTGTGTGTCACACTGGTCCCAGGCAATTCTTGGTTTTAAGCAGAGCAAGTGTCCCTAGGTGGTCATCTGGCACAGCTGTATCCCTGGTCAGACCACCCATTTCTTTGTTGGAAAGGTGTTTCTCCTCTTCCTCCGTGGCCGTGGCATGGTGCCTTTTCCTTCCTGTGGTGCAAAAGCAGCGTGGCAGTCGAGTTTGGTCAGAACCAAATCAGTCAGCCCCATTTCTGCCCTGGGATGGGGAGCCACGAGGCCACAGCAGGAGGGTTTACCTGCACATGGAGCTCAAATCTGGAAACATGCCCCTCCTCCTGGCTCCAGCCTGCTCTTATCTCCAGCCTGCTCTCTGCTGCCAATTTCATGCCCCATGCTCCAGGTAACACTCCAGTGCCTTCAGCCACCAGCATGGACCTTTTCCAGCCTGGCAGGAGCTCAGCTGCCAAGTCCAGGCTGGAGCAGAATGAGAACTACTTTGCAAAAGCATCTTGTGACTCATTTGCCACCGTGATGCTTCGTTCTTGTTTGGGGGTTTTTAAGGCAGTGTGTTTGAAGGTGGTGCAGTTAATGTGAGGTTAAACCCTTCCATTACGTGCCTCAGCTCCATGGCTGAGGGATGACACCTTCCCCCAGCAGGGGTGANCCGGTAAAGGGGGCGTGGCCACCAATTTAAGGGCGTGACAGCCATTAAAGGGGCGTGGTTAACCGGGGAAAGGGGCGTGGTCACCGTTAAAGGGGCGTGGCCTCCCATTGAAGGGGCGCGGCGTGGCCGGAGCGGAGCGGGCTCCCCGTGAGTGCTGCGGGTGGGATGTGGGGCTGGATGGATGTACGGATGGGTGTGTGGGTGGGTACCGGAGCGGGGGGTGGGATGCCCCTTCCCCTCTCCCCACATTTCCCTGGGTTTTTTCCGCGTGTTTTGGGTTGTTTTCCCCCGCAATCCCGGCATTTCCGCCTCCCCCGCGCCCTGCCCTTTCGGGGCGGGGGTTTCTCCCCTCGCCCTGCCCACCTCCCTTCCCAGGTGGGTTTCCAGGGCCACGTGACGTTGGTTTTGCCTCTTCTACTCCTTTTTTTTGGCAGTGTTGGTGTCGTCACGCTCGGTTTGGGAGCCCTGGGGGTGACGTAGTGGTTTACGAGGGGGTCTGGTGCTCCTACAAGTTTCCCCCTTGCTCTGCGGAGCCCTTTTTTGGGGGGGCTTCCTGCGATGGTTAATTATTAATCACGGGCCGAAAGGTGGGGTGGAACCTGCCGTGTCTCAG
>WBMV01007157.1:166010-252166 GCA_013396655.1 Campylorhamphus procurvoides | reverse complement strand
TTGGAGTGACGAGGCTGCATCCCGTCCTGCTCCTGAGGCCGAGCTTGTTCAGGTGGTTTGGGCACTTTTTGGTTTGCTGTAAACACAGAGCCAGGTGTGACACCCACGTTTTCCCTCTGATTTCTCACCCCAGTACACCCACAGCTCTTTTAATTTCAATAATTATTAAGCCAGCTGCATTTTTGCTGGGGAGGGAAGCAGAGTGCTTCTGCCAGGATTCTAAAGTACAGGTCTGCTGGTGTAAATCAAGGTCCTGGCTGGATTAAACTGATGGAGCCCAGGCCTTTGCACTGCCTGAAGAGCAGAATTGTCTGTCCCTGTGCTAGTGAGGGTGGTCAGAGAGGGGTGATGTGTGCACAGAGTGGGTGAAGTGTGCTCTGCTACCACATGGCGTGGTGTTCTCCAACATGCCCTGCATCCCACCCATGCAGGGGGTGTGTCACATGCTTGTGTGTCACACTGGTCCCAGGCAATTCTTGGTTTTAAGCAGAGCAAGTGTCCCTAGGTGGTCATCTGGCACAGCTGTATCCCTGGTCAGACCACCCATTTCTTTGTTGGAAAGGTGTTTCTCCTCTTCCTCCGTGGCCGTGGCATGGTGCCTTTTCCTTCCTGTGGTGCAAAAGCAGCGTGGCAGTCGAGTTTGGTCAGAACCAAATCAGTCAGCCCCATTTCTGCCCTGGGATGGGGAGCCACGAGGCCACAGCAGGAGGGTTTACCTGCACATGGAGCTCAAATCTGGAAACATGCCCCTCCTCCTGGCTCCAGCCTGCTCTTATCTCCAGCCTGCTCTCTGCTGCCAATTTCATGCCCCATGCTCCAGGTAACACTCCAGTGCCTTCAGCCACCAGCATGGACCTTTTCCAGCCTGGCAGGAGCTCAGCTGCCAAGTCCAGGCTGGAGCAGAATGAGAACTACTTTGCAAAAGCATCTTGTGACTCATTTGCCACCGTGATGCTTCGTTCTTGTTTGGGGGTTTTTATCGTTCTTGTTTGGGGGTTTTTAAGGCAGTGTGTTTGAAGGTGGTGCAGTTAATGTGCCTCAGCTCCATGGCTGAGGGATGACACCTTCCCCCAGGAGAGGTGACTCTGGGAGGAAGATGTCAGGTCTGCTTTGGGGATTGTTATTTTTGGGGCTCAGCAGAAAAGGAGAAGCTCTGGATATATCCTGCCTTGCCCAAAATGTGCTCTGAAAGCACGTCTGTGATGGGTGGGAATACCCAGTGGAGATGAATTAAAACCAAACAAGCAGGAGAGATGAATATGGAGCATGAGATTATCCATTGGTCCAGGCAAGGATTAAATTTGCCACCCACCATTTGCTGCTGCATTAAAAACATTAATACTTGCCCAATTCTCACTGCTGGTGTGAGCCCATTTGCTGGGAATGAATGGATGTTTCCCTGGGATGCTCAGAGACACAGCATCCCTGCTCAGTTACTTTGAGTACACTTCTGCTTGGTGGAAAGTGTTATGAAGTCACTTTTCCTCCCCAAGAGAAAATTGCCTTGGAAGTACATTGAGTATCCCCAGGATGGGCTGGGGGGATGTTTCAAGTGGCCCTGTAAATAAGTCTGAGTTTTAGCAGCCAGCTTTGCATTTTACTTTGTCTTTCCATCGTGTGGCTGTGGAGCTTTGAGCCTCCTGCTTGGCCGAGCTGGTGCTCTAAGCACAGACATTTATGTCTCAGTCTGTCTGGACCCTCTAGGAGTGATTATTAGATTTCCTGTTGCTTACAGTGAAGCTCCTGATAGGGGAAGAATAGATGAACATACTTGTAAACTGATTGTGATGATCCAAAGCTGTAAAAAAATAATGTAACGTGCAGAGAAAACGTGCCAAGTGCCTTCTCATGCTTGGACACGATGTGGCCCTATCTCTGTAGCTGGATAACTGCAGAAAATGAAAGCTGCTATCGTGATAGGGGTGGATATGTAGGTCATCATCCCCTTTGTGATCATCGTCCTCCCTTGCTGGCTGAGATTCCTGCAGGAAAAAAGTGGGATTAAGCACCTCGAGGGGAGGAGAGGGGGCAGACAGGCTTTAACAGTGTAACACATAAAATGGATTGAGAATGCAAGTGTTTGCCTGCAATCTTGGCCAGGAAAGCTTTCTCTCTGTGCTGTGGTGATTGCTTTCTGTGTTCCCAGCCTGACCTCTGGGCTGGTGGGGATTCACTGGGGCTGCTGCTGACTTGCTCCAATGATATACAAGTCCCTGGAGTTAATTTGTGTTGAGTCTTAATAGAGTCTGTCCACGAGTTTTGTGTGTGCAGAGAGGGGGGAAAGGGAGGAAAAATCACGTCCCTGTGTTCCTGTTCAGGCTGCTTTGGCATGAGCACATTCTCAGGTGAGGTGTCCTGGTTGCCCCCATCCCAGGCTTTTGAGGCACTTGGCTAATAATAATATTAATGCTTTTGCATCCTGACTTGAGAAAAACAGCTCTCAGAGCTCAAGGAGGATCAAACAGTCACAGGGTTTGTCAAGGATGTTGGAGACAGTGGGAGAAATCCAGCCCTCCTGATTTCAGGTGCTGCCCCATGGGGCCAGTGTGGCAGTATGGGAGGTATTTCCTTCACCATTTTTCCATCTGTATTTGTGTCCCTAATTTCCTGAAGCAGCCCAGAGCTATGGGAAGACAAACTGCAGTATTCCCATTGCCCTGAGCTTACAATGCAACAAAGTGGACACCTACACCATAACTCTCTATTGTGCCGTATTCAGGCCCTGAAATTCACGTGTTGTTCCCCTCCTCAACCTTTTTAACTTTGGATTTGGTTTCTTTTCCTCCTGGCAGGACTATTTTGAGAGTTACATCTCCATTGCTTCCACTGTGCCCTCGGTGCTGTGCCTGATTGGAAACTTCTTGCTTGTCAACAAGTAAGTGCTGCTCCCTGAGCTGTGGCTCTCCCTGGCTTTGCTCCTGCCCTGGTTCCCAGGTGGTTCCCACCTCAGCCTGCCCTTGCTGGGCAGGGAAACCACAGGGCATCCTGAGCTCAGCCTCCCTGTGCAGCCAAAATTCCTTGCTCTGCCCCTGCCTGAGTTGCAGCCAGCTGAGACGAACACCTCACTCCCCACTTGGCCTGAGTAAATGAATTACTAATAAATTCCTTGGTTAATTGCTTGGAAATAGTCTTCCCTCTTAAAAATACCCATGTTGTCCCCAGGGGAGCGGGTGACAAGAGCCAAGCTTATTGAGGCTGGAGCAATGCCATGCCCTGACCTGGGTTAAAAAAATGGACCATCTGCACCTTGTTGCAAGCTTGGCTTAAATCTACAAGAGCCCCCTCACTTGATTTGCACCCTTCCTTATCCCAGATTAAACTCCTGCAGGTTTGCAGGCATGTGTTTGTGTGCTTCATCTCCAGCTCTGGGCTGCTGGGACAGCTCTCTGCCTTTCTCCATCTCCTCATTGCTTCTTATTGCTCATCTCCCCCCACCTCTCTTTGTTTCCTTCGCTCCCTCCTGCAGCAGAGGGGTTGGTGTCCCCCATGTTGCAGTTTAAAGGCAGGAGTGTCCCCTTCCCCCTGTCCCCAGGGTGCCTGCCAGCGTCCGCATCCTGTCCTCCCTCTTTGTCATGCTGGCCGTGTTCCTGGTGATCACGGTGCTGGTGAAGGTGGACACCTCTGCCTGGACCACCCTCTTCTTCGCCCTCACCGTGGCCTGCGTGGCCGTGGTCAGCAGCGCCTCGACCATCTTCAGCAGCAGCATCTTTGGGCTGAGCAGCTGCTTCCCCATGAGGAACTTGCAGGCTCTGGTCTCAGGTGGGTGACCCCTGTCCCTGCTGGGGCTCGTGGTTTGTTCTCTCTCCTGCGTCTGGGGTTTGGTCACGTGGGGTTTGTTTGAGAAACTTGGCCTTGCCTCGTGATAAAGGGAAGTTGCTGAAGGAGAAACATGCTCGGTCATAGGAACTTTGGTTTCTGTAAATACCCATAAGCTGACCTTGGAGATTTGCTGGGTGCAGGGAGAAGGGGGAAAAGGGATGACATCTCTCTGTTCTGCTGTTTCCAGCTGAGGGATCTTCAGCTTTGCCTTGTCCCCTCCTTTCTGTGCAGCATTTCCATGAGTGATGAGGGCCAGGTTGGGAGCTGTGAGTGATGAGCTCCCTGGAGCTTTGATAACATTATAAATGTGCTGCAGAATGGTTGACAAACCAAGAGGAGAAGGGGGAAAACTCAGGATGGTGAATTTTTTCCTGGGGCCAAGGCAGGAGTGTTTTAATGAGTTTATCCCAGAGGGGAAAAGCACTACATCCCCGAGCTGGCATTCCTGCTGCTGGTGGCTTGAATTCCCATCTGGGGGAGTGCAGAAGGGATGGGGTTATACGTGTGCTGGTGGAAAGCCAGGTTTAGGCTTTGGGCAGGGTTTGGACCTTCACTGCAGGACTTGGGGCATGCAAGCCCAGCAGATCAGGTCCCGTCCTAAGCCTGTGTGTGCTGTGGCTGCGTTGGAAGGGGATGCAGGATGGGACCCACAAATAACCATGTTGCAGCGAGGTGTGGAAATGGAGGGGAGGTGGTGTGTGCTCCTTGAGCTGGGTTTGGGGACCAGCATGAGGGTCAGGGGGTGAGCTCTGTCCCCTGGGGACCTGTGCTTGTCAGGTGTGAGTCAGAGGAGGAAGCTGGTTCTGGGTTCCCCCTCCTATTCTCTGCCCCTCACCTGTTCCCATCTCAGTTGGCTGAAGCTCCCTCTGTCCCCACACACAGGTCAGGCCATGGGTGGCACCATCAGCGCTGTGGCCTCTGTGATAGACCTGGCAGCAGCAGCTGATGTCACTGACAGTGCCCTGGCTTACTTCCTCACCGCCGACATCTTCATCGTGGTCTGCATCATGGTCTACCTGCTCCTGCCCAGGCTGGAGTACTCCAGGTGTGTGCACTGCTGCCAGGGCATCCCATGGGCACAGCCAGGGGGGTTTGCCACTCCTGATGCCAAGGGAGGATCTGTGGGTGTTCCCTGTGCTGGTCCCTGCCCTGTCCCCCCCCAGCATCCCACTGGGAGCGTTCCAGTGCTGCCTCCAGCCGCGCTTCCCCATTTCACTGAAACCACACACCGAAACTGGGCGCCCGCCCCAGCACAGGCTGAGTTTCTGCCAAGCTTTCCCAGGGGCACAAAGTGCTGATTTCGGGGCTCCCAAAACCCGTGGAGTCAGCAGAGAGCCATGGTCTGGGGGCAGCCAGCTGGGCCCCCACAGGACATCAGCGTCTGCCACATCCCACACCGATGTACGTGACCTCTTGGTCTTGCTGGTGCTTGTGACCCTCTAAATCTCCTGCCCCCCATGTTCCTGCATGCAGTAGGTCCCCGCTGGGAACCATCAAGGGTGTAATGGGATCCCCACAGTGAGGAAGAGGGGGTGGTGGGTCTCTGAGGGTCACCTCTCTGTAGAGGGTGGGAGCTGGGGATGTGATGGAGTCACTGGGTCCAGTGGGCATCCCTGTCACCAACTTCTCTCCACATCTCAAACTGTATTCCCCTCACACACTGGCCTCCCTCCTTCTCTTTCTCCAGGTATTACCTGAGCAGCCAGAAGGAGAGCCCATCTCTGGGAACCATGCCACCCAACAGCTCCGTGGAGGACAAGGCAGAGCCAGGAGGCACCACAAATTCCTCCTTCCTTACAAAAACCCCAGGCATCCCTCCACTCCGCCCCATCCTGCAGAAGACAGCCCTCCTCGGCTTCTGCCTCTTCTACGTCTTCTTCATCTCCATCATCATCTTCCCTTCCCTCTCCTCCAACATCGAGTCAGTCAGCAAGTCCTCGGGAAGCCTGTGGAGCACCAAGTACTTTGTGCCACTCACCAGTTTCCTCCTGTACAACTTTGCTGACTGGTGTGGGAGGCAGGTCACGGCCTGGATCCAGGTGCCCGGGCCCAAGAGCAAGCTGCTGCCCACCCTCGTCCTCCTCAGAACCATCTTCCTCCCTCTCTTCATCCTCAGCAACTACCAACCCCGGGCCCACATCCAGACAGTGGTCTTCAACCAAGACATCTACCCAGTGGTCTTCACGGTGCTGCTGGGGCTGAGCAATGGCTACCTGGGGACACTGGTCATGGTTTACGGCCCCAAAATTGTCCCCAAAGAGCTGGCTGAGGCAGCAGGGGTGGTGATGACGTTCTACCTCATGCTGGGGCTGGCTGTAGGGTCTGCCTGTGCTGTTTTTGTGGTCCACCTCGTGTAGAGGGGCAGCCAGGGTTGGGATGGCTCGTGGTGCTACTGTTGGGTATTTAGGGTTTTTTTTTCCCCAAAAAAGTCAGGCATGCTGTGGTTTCAAGGCAAGCTGCCTGTCGTGGGAAGGGGGGTGGTTGCATCCAGGAGGGTGCAGAGGGAAAGTCTCCCTTCTGGGAAGGGGTGTCCCCTGTGCTTGGGGAGGTCCTACTGGACATGTCACTCTCCAGCTTAATGGAGCAAACAGACCAAAAGAGCCTCATCTTCCTCAGGATGCTCAGGGGACCATCAGGGGCACAGGGTGCCTCACCCCAGTGCCAGTGGGTGGCTCGTTGGGGCCACCACTCTGGTTTTCAGCTGAACCCAGGGCTTATGAGGGCACCTTGGGTTTTCCTGCCTCACTGTTAATGAATTCAGCCCTGCAGGGGTTGGGTGCTCTGGGGGCAATCCCCCCTCATCAACCTGCAGTGGTGGTGCTGAGCCAAAAGGGATTTGAGCCCTGCAGCCATGCCAGGGATCAGGGCACCACTTTGCACGGATTTCATACAATCATTCCACACAAAAAAAACCATACATAAGGGAAACTACTCCACTTGGACTTCTGCTTGCTTTAATGTTTCCAGGTAAAATTGAGTTGAGGGATCATCCACCTCTCATCATGGTGCTGGGGCTGTATGTGGTGGTTGTGGGCACAAACTGACATGTCTGACCCCCAAGGGAAGTGAAATGCTCAGTTGTCCTAACCTGAGGTTTTTAAGGTGGCTTCAGTCTGTGTTGAGAGAGGTGTGTGAAAGCCAGGGAGAGGGATGAGAGGGGCTCTGGTGTGATGTTCCCAGCAGAAATCTGGTTAATTCGTGTAGACAGGCAGCATATGGTCTCCAGATGTTTTCGGAGGGGTGAGCTACTGTGACACCCAAAAATACAGCCCACCCAAGGAGGACTGGCTTTTAAAGTCACTTAAACTCCCATATGCCAGCACAGCCTGGACTGAATCCAATTATTGTATTTATTTTCTCAAACTGGCTGGTTTATGGTCTAGGAGAGGTGAATTGATAAGCAAGGGTGTGATGGCAGAGCTTCGTATTGCAGAGATGCCTGAGGGATGCTGTCTATGGAAAATACTCCAAGACTGGGTTTTTAGCAGGTGCTCTGTTACTGGAGTGCTCTCTCAGCATCTCCTGCTTGTCCCAGTAGTGGTGGAGCTGCTGATTGGGGTTGCCAAGCACCTCCATGCTGGACTGGATGTGAGGCTTTGCTGGGAGAACAGCAGAATTTAGGGTGGTTATTGGCACAGGGTGGCTTGGTGGGCGTTGTTTTTTATAATAATAACCCTTTCCAGTGTTCAGTGTGGGCCTGTTGGCAGTACACACACTCAGAGCTCTGCTTTATGGCTGATTTTTATTTAAACATAAAATCCAGACACAAGTGCAGAATGTATCAGGCGTGTGGCAGCGAGGAGCAGCTTTGTGGCACATGACTGGGCATGTGTGGGTTGTTCATCCTGTCCCTTTGGTGGGTTTGGAGCCCTTCAGCTCCCAACACTTGGCCAGGGACTGCCTTGACCCAGGTGAAGGTCCACCCAAGGGCCGAGGGTAGGGATGCTGGGTGCTGCTCATGGGGGTCAGCGTTCCCATTGCCTCCTTGGGCACTGGGGTAATGGAGTACTTAGTCAAAAAGCTCAAAACAACTTTGTATTGGCAACCAGAAAGTCTCTTTGTGGCCTTTATGCTTCCCACTTGAGAGCCTGCCCTGTGCTCTGCTCTCCCCAGCTCGCACATTTTCCTCTAGTCCGAGGAATGACAAGATTCTGCTTGTTTTCTCATTGCTTTGCATCTCTGCTCCTCCTCTCCTTCGTGTTACAGACCAAATACCTCTTGAGGCAGAACTTAATTATCTGGTACTGTTGCTAATAAAAATAATTCTTGATCCTGTGCTACTGCTGGTGTCTGGGATGATTTCTCTTGGAGGTGAATTGATGCATGCAGTTTCAGCTGGCATTTTTCCTTCTGGTCATCCTTCCCTCCCAGCTTAGATTGTAAACTTGGAGAAATCACTGATAAGGGCTGGGTGAAGGAGCCTTGAAAGGGCTGCTTTGGGAGCTTGTTTATTCTAATTGAACATCCCCAAATGACATGCAGGTAGGTGTGGAGAGCATTCATATGGCAGGGGGAAGAAGTGAGCAAAGGAGGAATTGATCCTTTGGTTTTTGGTGGTATTCAGCTAAGAAAGGTTAGATAAATGAGGGGGGAAATCAAACTGGGTAAGAATCAGGTCTGTATAAAGCAGGGAGGGTTGGTGGGAGTGCCATGGTATGGGGATGGGTGATGCCAAGGAGCCTGAGCCATGAGCCTCTTGGTGATCCCCATGCAAAAGGGAGTGGGGTATTTTATAGGGAATTACATATAACGACAGGGGAGTAATTATGCTACCTGGATGGAGTCACATCTGCTGCTTGGTGTGGGCCATATCAAGGAGCTCAAGGTAAGAAAAGTGGGATGAGGAGGGAAACAGTGATGGAAAGGCAGAGTGGATGGTGTATCTTGGATACAGCAGCTGAAGTGCAGCCACAGCTGTGTGACCAGCTTATGTCTTGATGGGTTGAAAGAGTGTCCCTACCCATGGCAGGGGCTTGCAAATAGATGATCTTCAAGGTCCCTTCCAACCCAAACTGTTTCATGATTCTATGAGTGATGAGTCTTTGGCAAGGAATGCAGCCATCAGCTCCAGCTCCCAGGCCTGGGATGAGACTCCACCAGCATCGGTGTGGGACAGCCAGGAAAAATGCTGTAGGGGTCCAAACCTACTCCATGGCATGGAGGTCACACTTTCTACCTTCTAGGTGTCCAAGAGCTTTACAAGCAGGGGTTGCTCCCTAGAACTTTGGCCCTGGGACACCTGAGTTCCACAGGGTGTGGGCAGGGCTGGAGCTGAGCTGGGCTCATGCATCTTCCTTACCTGCCCAAAAGTGCATTCCCAGGTTTTATCCCTTTAATTAACACCATCCCTTCAGCTGCTCGAGACAGATCAGCAGGGTTGTAGATGCTTTCCCCATCTCCCAGCTGAGGAAGGCAGGTGGTGCCAGGGAAGGACCACGTGCTCTCCGCAGGGCTTGGCCCCGTCTCACGCGTGGCTGTAAAACAAGCCACGCAGGTGCTGCAAAATTCATGAGGGTGAGCCCACAATGTGACACTGAATTGAAGAGAGGCACTGAATCCCTGCTCAGTGCCCAGCAGTACACTGGCATTGCCAGCAGGAGGATGGAGAGCCCCAGTGCTGCAGAGGGCTGGCAGCCTGGCACGGTGGGAATGCTGTCCCTGCCCCACGGTGCCTTTTCCAGCAGCCTTTGGAGTTAAATCCAAGTGGCCGAGGGGAGATGAAAGCTGGGAACCAGCAAAGCAACAGCAGCAAGGTGGGAGGGCCTGGAGAGCTGGAGGAGAGTGGATGAAAGGGCAGAAAGCAGAGGGGGCACATCTGCTGCAGCTTCTGCTCAAAGGAGACCAACTGAGCCCAAGCCTGACCTCTGTTTGTCCTCTCTCTCGGCCCCGTGGTGCCAGCTACCCCTCCCTGCTTCCCAGCTGGAGCAGTAAAGTGTTGGTATTCGGGGCTTTATAGCAAACAACTGTGCTGGAGGAGGAAAGGCAAGTTTTATTGCGGAGTGATAGGCATCTCCCATCCCTGCTAGTGGCTTTCCCTCTTCCTCTCTGATGTCCAAAGCCTTGCTCAGCCTCTCCTCACTCGGTGGAGTGCCCCAAAGGGTAGAAATGCTGCCACCTCTCCACCTCTGCCACCAGGCTTTGCATTGCAGAGGCTTTGGCACAGTGCTCTTACCCTGTTGGGAGGTGGGAAGCACCTCTGGAATGACCTCGTTGTCCTTAGCATCACCTTGGTGGTGGCCAAAGAGAAGCTCTAATGCCTCTTGGCTGCTCCACTGCACGTGTTTTGGGGCAGGACTCATCCTTTTAGTGCTTGGCCAGGATGCCCTGCAGGTCAGAAGTGGGATTGCCTTTGGGACTGAGGACTACTGGTAGTACCTGGATAGCATGTGGAGAGCTGTCCCCCACAACAGAGCAGGGGATGTTCTCTGACCCCTCTGCAGCCACAGGAAAGGGATTTTCAAGGTATTTTAGCTCTTGGCCCTTTTTCCCCTTTGCAGGGAAGCATCTTCTTGTGAGCCAAGGGCTTGAAACCCTTGAGTGGTGTGGCCTTGGCACAGATTGCCCAGTGAAACTGTGGCTGCCCCATCCCTGGAAGTGTCCAGGGCCAGTTTGGATGGGACTTGGAACAACCTGGGAGGGTGGAAGGTGTCCCTGTCCATGGCAGGGGGTTGGAACAAGATCATCTTTAAGGTCCCTTCCATCCCAAACTATTCCATGATTCTGTGGTGTGTGAGCACTCAGCCTCTTTGGTGGGGGCTCAGGGAGGGTCACCATCCATAGCAGATGAGCTGAGCTTGATCCTGCCCCTCCGTAGGTGCCCCAGAGGAAAAAAAACCCTTGGCTTTGAAACCTTGCCAGCCAGCTGCAGGCTTGCCTGGCTGCTGTTCTCCTTTTACATGTTTTATGGAGTAATTTGTACTATATTTACACAGCAGTGATAAACAGTTTTTAAAATGGAAGCAAAGAAAACGCTGCTGGATGAATTGTTACAAAAAAGCCCTGTTTGCCATTCCAGCAGGGGGAAAAAAAAGGGATAAAAATCACCGTTCTAGGGACATGCTGTTCGTCAGATCTGGGTATTTTTTCCCTTGATTTGTGTGCCTAATGTGAGCAGAAGAAGTCGCAGATGCATGCTGAATTCTGCAGGGAACATATGCATGCATTTAAATCATTTACAGCATTTACTGGTGCAATTGTAAAGCACATTATTTTCCTGCATTTGTAATTAGGCTCCAAACAGATGGTGAAGGACTGTAGCTCCTGATTAGACAGGCTTGTGCTCTGTTGGACGGCGCTGCGAGAACAAACTGAGATGAGAAACTTTTCCTCCTAATTTATCACACCATGGCGGGGGAGTGGAGGCTCTGGGGCTGGCTGAGCACGAATTCCAGCGTGCCCGGGGCAGGCTGGGCAAAGCTGAGCCATCCCTCTGCCATCCCTGCGTGCTGATGGATGGGGCACACAGACCCCCCTCTCCCAGCTCACCCTCCATCCCAGATTTTGTGATCCCCCTCTCACTCTGCTCTGCACAGCTTGGGGTGCCCGGCAGCGTGGGAAGGAGCGTCTGCTTTGACAAACGCTTTCAATATGAAGCAGAAGGCTGGGGGGTACCCGAGCAGGGGCTTTGAAGCAGGAGCAGCTCCGAGCTCGTGGTTGCCTGGCATTAACTCCACTCCTTGGCATCGCCCTCTCTGTGCCACCCTGGCAAGCCCTTGGCTTGGGGAGGTGGGTAGGGCTCTGCTGCACCTCCACTGGGGCGACCTCGTGAGCTTCCTGCTGGATGTTCACCTCCAGGACCTGGCTCCCATTTCAGCTGCACCACCTCAGAGGCCTGTCAGGTTCACTGTTCCCTTCAACAGCACCAAAAGCTCTTCACAGCTAAAGTGCAAGTAGCTCCATGCTGATTCCCTGGGCCCCAGCAGGCACCCTCCCTCCAGGTAGTCAGGAATCACCCTTCACTATAGTCACCCCACTATCCTGTACTCACACAGGGGAGAATTTATCAGGTGTTATTTGTACTTCTTCCTACAATTTCTTATTCTCCTGGCTTACCTCCTTAAATCACAGGGGTGTGATCACAGCCAGAACTGAATGAGAGGCAACTGGAAGGGCAGAGCAAGGCAGAAGAGGAGTATGATGCCAGTCTGAGTGGCTCAGGTAGGTACATGGTGCTGGAAGCAGTGACTCTGGGCAAACAGCACAGGAGCCCTCCAGGATTCCTTTGAGGCAACTGTGTGACCAGATTTCCTTTGTACCCCCTTTGCTGGTCCTCTCTAAGCTGTGGAGATGGTGGTCACCTTCCCTTGCTACTCTACTGGGTTACCAGTAAGGTAACCCCACTGTGCCCGAGGGCTGGTCAGGAGGGAGGTCACGTCCTACCTGGCACAGCCCTCTGGTGCTCCCTGACCCCAACCAGGGAACAACCTGGACATGCAGTTTGGAGGAGCACACTGCAGGGAAGGTGACCCAGCAGAGGGTATGATGGCAGGTGACAGGCGCCTGAGGAGGGGAGGTGTGGAGGGCTGTGCCTGTAGTGGGATGCTGTGCCTGTACATGGATCCTCTGTGCCTGTAGATGGCACCTTTTCCTCTGCTGAGGAAGAAAGAATAAACCGAGGGGAAGGAAAAAAAACGAGTTGGTGAGGTAGGGCTCAAAGCTAAGAGAGACATGCTTGAGGTGCATGGCATGGAGAGACTCAGGGTAGTCATCCCCCCTCTCACTGTCACTGCCCTTGATCCAGGTCACCTGGGTCACCACTGAACTGTCCTTACTATTGGAGTTGACTAACATTCCCCATCAGTAGGAAACCACATCAAGAGCTGTTTCAAAAGCCAGCCCAAAGCACTTCCAGCTGCAGGGAGAGTTGGTACAAAGGGGGTTTTCACCCTCCTTAACCCCTTCTGGATATAACAAGCTCAGCCTGGGGCCGCAGGGTGCTCTCAGTGCCCTTGGCAGGGGACAGGTCCTGCTGGCTCTGACTTGGGCTACAAAGGGGGGCAGCACATTCTGCAAAGGGCAGGGCTTTAGGGCTTCAGCCAAGTCCTGCAGGGCTTTTTGGGGCTCACACCTTGATCCTCCTTGCCATATTTTATCACCAAGTTCCAGCTGGGGGTGCTTTGGCCAGGGGTAGCTCACCTGGTCCCACCTGTAAACACGAGCTGGTGAATGATGCCACAGAACCTGGCATGTGCTACAAAGCTCCCACCCTTCCTACTCTCTCCAGAGGGACTATGACCTTATACAGATGCAATTTGAAACCCAGTACTTCTATATTTCTAAAGGAAAAACCAAACCCAATACCAGCTGCTTTTTCAGTGCTTTTCTTCTCCGGAGAGAGAACTCCAGCAAACTATTAACTTTGCTCAGTTTTCTCACCAGCCTCCTTCACTCATAAATTCCTAAACAAACAGCAGGATCCCGGTATTGGCCTTAAAATTCTGTGTGAAATGGACCTGGAAATTAATTTCACACCAGAAAAGCCGGCTCACTGTCAGCCACAGCACAGGTGGCAGAAAAGAAAACTCTGTGACCGCCGTACAAATTAATTCTGTGACTTGGGTGAGAGGGTAGCACAGGGGCAGCTGCCTCCTCATGCTGCTGTCTCGACCTGTGGGGTGCTGGAAAGCCATGGGAGATGGAGGATACCACCATCCCCATGGGGTTTGTGGTCTGGGGGGCACAAAATCACCTTGTCCCCCAAAAAGTGAAAGTAGGGGGCATGGGCCGCATATGCTGAGCATAAAACCCACCTTCACTTTTGCACAGGTTTTATTTACTGGGAAAAAAAAAAGGCAGTTTGGGGACACACATCAAAGGATCCTAGTGGGAGACTCCTGGGAAAAAGGAGATGTGAGGAAATGACTGATGGTACAATATTGCACGGGCTGGTTGTCAGGCAGCTGATGTCCATGCAGACCCTGGAGTATGTGGTCCATGGCAAGCAGAGATAATTCAATACCTTAGTGGGGCAGGATTTTGCATGTGTCCTCGTTTTACCCACTTTCCATATGATATCCCATCTATTTGGAGACAAAGAGCGATCCCAGCCCTCACTGCGGAAGGGCTGGGGAGGGCATAGAGAGGAGGGATACACTGTGGGGAGAGCTGGATGCAGGAATGTTCCGTGGTTAGATGGAAAATGAGCAGGGGAGAAGCCCTGCAGTACAATTTCAAGGTTGAGTGAGTGGTGCCAGGAGGCTGTGAAAGGCTCTGCCGAGCTGCTCCGCATTCACAGGCAGGGCGGAGAGGGGAGGTCACAGGATTTGGCTCCAAAAAGAAATAAAAAATCAGGTTTCCCAGTAATGAGCCCATGGAGAACGGCTGGGATAGCAGGGAGCTTATCCCAGCCCTCCAACTCCCTGCTTCAGGGTTGGCATTAATTATAGTGGCCTCCTATCCCAGCAGCAACTGGGAGCATCCCTCTGCTCACAATGCATCGCTTTCCTTTATTCCCTTCTTGTGCCAGCTGTGAGCCCCTTGAAAGGCACATCCCCCCACGGGACGTGGCTTTCTCCAAATGGGAGCTTGGGAACATCAGCTCAGTGAGTTGGTTGGAGGTCCAGCCTGCACACAGCTCTTGCTGCTCCTGCCTGATTTAAACCGGGCTTGACAGGGAGGTACAGATCACAAGATACTGAATTCCTGTGGGTTTTGTGAACCAAGGCACTGAAATCCTGCTAGATCTCCATGGGAAACACTGCAGCCTGTACTCCACTGGGAATGGGACCAGGAGCCCAAGCCAGACCCACAGGCCAGGAGGAACTCGGCTTTGTCTGAGCTGACTTATGTAAAACAGGTGACATGTCTTCAAATGAGTCAGGATGTGAGTGGCAATCCGTGGTGTGAAGCCAAGGCATAGGAACTGGGCAGAGATCAGGCACAGCAGAGGTGTGCTTCTATTTAAATAGAAACCCTGACCTGAATTTATCAGGAGAGTCATTAAGTGAGATATCACTTGTGCAAAGTCAGAGCGGCTACAGCCACCCGGGCCAGAAACGTGGCTTCGAGTTGCTTAACTTAGAGTTTTGTTTTGGTTCCTCCCCTCTTTAGTCATTTCTTCTCCTAATTAGCTCCCTGACTTTAGGGATGTCACTGGGATGAACCCGGTGTAAGTACCCTGGCTGTGTTCCAATGAGACGGCAAGCAAGGGATGAAGATCCCAGAGGAGATTAACCTCCCCCAGCCCCGGGGGAGGATGCTCAGAGCCCCACATTGGGAACACCTGCGCCCTTTGCCCTTCTTGTGCCCTCCAACTACAGAGGGCAATTCCTTAACAAGCCCAACGCAGCCCAGGTGTGATTGGGAGGCAATTAATTGCAGCACCTTCATTAGCCGCAGACAGCTCATGGCATTCACCTGTTTGCCCGGGCCTGTGGCTTTTAACCCCAAAGTGGGTACAGGTGTGCCAGGGCTGGGCTCTGGGGGGGATGCCCGGGGAGGGAGGTGAGGGCACCAGGAGCACACCTGTGCCCAGTTCAAACCAATCAGCCCGGGCGCTGTGCTAATTGCTTAATTAGCAGCAGCTGCTCAAAAGAGCCAACGGCTTAATTACCCCTCCAGCCCCTACTGATGCTGTGGGAGAAGTGGTGCTGAGGTGAGTGGAGGGGACGCCTCATGACCCTGGAGGTGGCCAAGGCCAGGTTGGATGGGGCTTGGAGCAACCTGGTCTAGCGGAAAGTGTCCTCACCCATGATGGGGGTCTTGGAATGAGACGATTTTTAATGTCCCTTCCAGCCCAAACCATCCCACGATTCTGCGATTCCCAGGCAAGGCTCAAAGATGGGCTTTAGCAGCACAAACCGCCCTTGTTTAGTGTTTTAATTAAAACTGCTCTTGATGGGGTCCAGTGGGATGGTAAAGCTCCTCCAAGCCACCCCCGGTGTGTGCAGCGGGGCAGAACCCAAAGCCCTGAGCCTCGTGGGATGGAGGGACATAGAATCACCCCCTTGGCGTGAGGGTTGGTGTCACTGCAGGTGGCTTTTTATGGCTTTGTTGCTTCCAAGAAGGCACGGGATGAAGGAGCGGGACTTGGCTCTTTTCCCTAAAGCTGCTTGTAGGGAGGTCTTGGACTAGGGGCAGGAATGTCCTGCCAGGCTTAGGAAAGCTGGGAGGGTGCAGGGTTGGGGGGGATCCGTGGCAAGAAGGGGTGGTTGGAAATGTGGATGGGCAGGAGGGGAAATCCAACACGGTGTCTGTGGATACCGGGGCTCCGGTACCCGGGGGAGAGGAGCTCGGGGGGGGATATTGCGGCTCTCTTGGCACGCCGTGCCCCGATCGCTTTCCTTCTCATGTATGATTTACGTGCTCCGGGCCCTGCCAGCTGCTCCTGCACAGAGGGCAGATAAATAACAATAATATTAACAAGGAAAAAAAAAAAAGAACCACCGAGGCTGAGTTAAACTTTGAGTCATCAGCGCCTGCCTCGGGTTGAAGTTGCATTTGAAGAGGCAAGCGCTGCCTGGGGGAGCGAGCCCGAGGTTTGGGGCGCTGGGAGTCCCCAAGGAGGGATCAGAAACGGGATGGGGAGGTGGAGCCGGCGCTGAAATCCCCGACACCTGGGCAAGGGGCGCTGCGCTGCCCGCGCCAGCTCCTCTTGGGCTCCTTCTCTTCCCCTCCCCATCCTCCTCCTCCTCATCATTCTCCTCCTCCTCCAGCGGCGGCTCACGCTGCTGCCAGGGGGGGCATGGGGGGTCGCCGCTGATACCGACACAGCCACCACAGGTAATGCCCCGCCGGTTTTTCCTTATTCTTCGTGTGTTTTTGGGAAGGGATGCGGGGCGCACGGGGTGGGGGGTGGCGAGGAGGATGCGCGGAGGCTCCGGCATCTCCCCCTCCCTTTCCCGGGGGGCGGCTTTTTGCGGGGTCCCCCCTTCCCAGACCTCCGTGATTTGCTTTGCTTTTTTTGGGGGGTGAGCCCTGCCATTATTCTCGTTGTTATTTTGGGGCGTGGGGAGTCGCCCAGCGCGGTGGTTTCAGCGGCAGGAGAGGGGCAGCCCAGCCCTTCTCCCCTTTGCCCAAAAATCATGCTGTAAATGTATGATGGTATCTGCTGTCCTGCCCCCCGAGGGAGCAAGCACGGTGCCCCCTGACTCTCTCCCCCTATTCCCGGCTCTAATTTGGAGTTTGGGCTGCTGAGAAGCTGCAAAGTTTCTGGGATAAGCCGGGGCTGAACTTCTTCCCAGCCGTGGGAATGCCGCGCCGCAGCCGCGCGTGGGGGCTGAGCCGCAATGGGAGCGGTGGGGCTTTTAAACCCCCCTCAAAACCGTTTTTTCATAGGAAAACAGCGGTTTAAAATGCCAAAGTTGCCCTGAGCGTTTTGAGAGAACACTTTGAGATTATTTCCCCCCCCTCCCAATTCTTGACTTCCTGCTCTTTTCCTTCATCTCCCACAAAACCTGCAATCCACTTCGCTTTAAATCCGCGCTCTCCTGTCCACCTTCCCCGCCGCTATCCTTTCCCCAAGCTGCTGCTTCTCCCTTGCCCATCAGTGTTTTCCAGGAGGGGGATGTCGGGATGGGACATTTCCCCTGCTGATGCGTGTTTTCCTTATTGTCGGGTGGTTGTTCCTTTTTTCCCCGTGGTGCGGGAAAAGCCGTGCCTGGCAGCAGATTCCCAGGGCAGGAGGGATGTCCGAGGGGTCGGGAGGGCTGGCAGAGCTGCACGCAACAAGCCGGGCTCCTTCCCGGGATCTTCCCGGTGTATCCTGCAGCCTGGGATGCCTCGGCACGGGGTAGAGCTGGTGCATTGAAATGTTTTATTTATTTTTTTTTAAATTTGTTTGTTTTTGACGAGGGGGTGTTAAGGTATTCCCATGGTAAACTCAGATTTGTGAAAATGCAGGTGGGTGTTTTGACAGAGCGAGTTTTACCATTGTCTTCTCTTCTTCTTTCCTGTCCTGGGGAACTCGGGGAGGAGAAATCCCTTTGTAATTCCATTTTCCTTCACCACCCTCCTCCCTCCCTGGCACAAAGCTCTCTTGTTTCAGAAGGCAAACTGTGGGTTTTGTAGTACAAGTCAAGATCGTGTAGTGAAAAATAGATTTTGTCTGAAGACCAGGTTGTAAAACACTCTGTTTGGGGGAAAACTAAAAATGGATGTGTTCCTGTCTTTTTAATTTCTTTTTTTGTGATAAGTGGGAGCAACAGTGTTTGAAAGAGGTGGGAGCTCTGGAGCTTGGCTGCTGTAGCTGAGCCTGGGAAGGGCATCCAGCCCATGTGCCAAGGAGCATCCCCTGGATACAGCAGGGATGGAGGCAGGGCAAAACCATTTGCTGCTGCCCAGTTGCAATAATCTCCAGAGTAATGACCACGGCATGGCAGCTTCTTTGCTGACCTGATGGGGGGATGCAAAGAGAAAAGGGCACAGCAATCCCCTTCGGAGCACCCCGGGAGCGATAGGGGTGGCAAAGACCTCTTAAAAAGGATTTAATTTCTCAAGTTTCTTAGATGTTCTGTGCAGATGGTCTGGAGCACAGATTATTTTTGAATTTAAGAA
Organism: Campylorhamphus procurvoides; assembly: GCA_013396655.1. NCBI lineage: Eukaryota > Metazoa > Chordata > Aves > Passeriformes > Dendrocolaptidae > Campylorhamphus > Campylorhamphus procurvoides. Next base: position 233,854 of record WBMV01007157.1, on the reverse strand, counting down.
GCTTTATAATATGGGATTGGCTTGATGAGGGGCTGTGGCCTCTTGTTAGGGTGTAAAACATCCCAGCTGCTTGCAGCCGGGTTATTGCAGCCAGGCTAATTGAACTGGAGCTTTGCTTTGGGAGCATAAACGGTTCCATGTGCAACCTAAACTTCTGTGGGTTTTCCCACTACAATATCCTGCTTCCTCCATTAAGACTTTAAATAAAGTTGCAGGAGAAATAGGGTTAGTTTGGATCTTTAATGTTCTAAGACCTACAAATGTGAAAATTCCTGCCTTTGTTCATACCTGACTCTGTTTCAGTGTGTGGATTCTGCAGCTGAAATGGGGAGAAATCAGGAATCCCAGTGGTAAAGACTCACCCAAATCCTACAGATGTCCTGGATCCTGCCAGTGGTTTGATAAGGACTGGGATGCTGTGGCAGGGGCTAGAATAGCATTTATCCATGGGCCGGGCTGTGTTGTGCAGTGTTCTGAGCTCAAAGTGTTGGTCAGTATGGGCAGGAAATATTTGGTTGTGGAGTCTGGTGGCTTTCAGTCCCTAAAGGTGAAGATGAGATACTAGAAAGACATTCATGGCTGCGATGGTGGTGAGGCACTGGCACAGGCTGCCCCATCCCTGCAAGTGTTTGAGACCAGGTTGGATGGGGTTTGGAACAACCTGGGATAGTGGAAGATGTCCCTGCCCATGTCAGGGGGTGGAAACTGGATGGTCTTTGAGGGGCAATCCTGGGCACTCATGGTCTCTTTTGCCAGGCAACCTCCCAGAAGCATCTCTTTGAATCCATGTCCTGGGAACAAGGGCCTTGCTGGATGTATATTGCAATGAAAACTGCTCTGGGTGTGGAAGGGTTGTGCTGCCCTTTCCAGAGCCTGAATTGCTTTGCCCCTGTCTGTGTGTTTGATATAACAGCTGCTCTCTGGGGAAGAAAGAAGTCCTGCTTGGAGGGTGTGGGGAAGGGAGAGGCATTGGGGGCAAATTCCAGATAGAAAGATAGGGATGTGCTGGACCCTGGGCTGCTGCCCCCTTGGAAAAGGCATGTGGAGAGAGGGACTGGGTAGTTTTCAGGGTCCTGAGCCACATCTGGGGTCTTTGGAAGGCTTGCATGAACAAACCTGTCACCGGTGATGAGCTACTGCCATTAATCCAAATAACTTCATCTCTGCTAAATGCCTTTGTCTTTCCATTCAATCCCTGCTCTCCAGGGCTGCTGTTTGGCGAGTGGGGGATTCCTCCTAAGTATCCCCATCTTCCTTTCCCTGTGCTGTCTCTACCACTTTGTTTTTCCCTTGCTCCTGCAATTCCAGCCAGTGAGTGATTAGCCCCAGTGTGCCCAGGGTGTTGCTCCATCAGGCAAAGCTTCCCTTTCATCAGCTGGAACAGCCAGCGGGCCTTGAAAAGGTCTGGAGCAGCAAAGTGCCTCTCACTGGAAGTTAAGTGAGCTTTGTGTGAAAGCAGCAAGGATACTTCCTTCTTGATTTGGATGAGGCAAGAAATGGTCTGAGAGCCTCTGCAGCCCTGGTTGCTCAGTGTGAGGGGTTTTTTTTGTGGGTTTTCTTAGGGTTGTTATATTTTTTTGTCCCCCTCCGCTTCCTCTGAAACATCTTTATTTCCCTCTCTTTAGGTCTGTCATTCCAGGCACCATAATATTGAGCAAATAGCCTTGTTGCTTCTTTTTAGTGATGTAAACATCCAGCTTGGAGCTTAGGACTAACTGGAGGCAAGGACATAGGATGAGGTCCTGGGTGTATGCACGCTCAGGGTCCTGGGCTTGGAGTGGTGTCTGCTGTGCTGAGTGTTGACTAGGGGAAATGGAGGTAAATAACTCACCCATCCTCTTTGGCAGAGCTTTAAAAAGCAGTTTTGTGGCTGATTGTGAAGAGCTGGTGGTTCTGGTGGCTTGCTCTTGGGGTTGATACTGAGCTCTTCATTGCATTCCTCGCACTATTATGGGGGGACCTCTTAGGGCAAAGCTCATTCTGTGCTCCCTCTGCCTGCAAAAAGGTGATGCTCACATTGAAAGCTGCACCTTAACATGGCAAGGAGGGAGATCCTGTGCCAGTCCCTGCCAGCACATGCTTTCCCTTCTCCCCTTTAATTCCACTTCACACGTCCTCTCTTCTTTTATCCCTTTAAAGCCCCAAACCAAGTGGCTGGAGTGCCCCGGGATCCGTGGCAGTGGCCCAGGCGTGCTCACAAATGATGTGTGGGAGCCCGAGGATGTTGGACACTTCCCCTGCATCATTTTGATGGCAGTGCTTGGAAGTCCAGCCAGGCTGCTGCCCACCCTCAGTCAGAGGGAAGCCTTCCTCTTCCAGGCAGGGCACAAGAAGAAAGTGTCTGGCATCCCATTCCTGAGCAGGCTCGGAGTCAGACCTTTGGCATCCTTGCATTTGCCATTTTGCCTATTTCTGTATATTTTTAAGAGCCTGGAGAGAGGTTCCTGTCTTGTGAGACCAGACTGTGTGTCACTTCACTGCCTTCAGTTTTCTACTTTCTCCTAAAGCAAGAATTCCCACCCTTCTTCCCCCTCCCCATTTTTTTGTTTAAGCCAAGCTCTGTTGCTGTTGGCTGCTCTTCCACCTTTTCATCCCACGTTAGCATCATCTGCTTTGCAGCTTTGCTGTGTTGCCTCCATGTGCCAGGCTCTGTGTTGGTGCAGCCCAGGAGGCTTCCATGCCCCATCCCAGCCTTCCTCCTAATTTAGGAGCTGCTGTTCCAGCATGCTGGACAGAAAATGTGATGGAAAATGGTTGCTGTGATGCATATGGTGACAAGCAACCAGTCCTGGAGACTCCCTAGAGCCGGTGCTGCCCCTCTTTAAAAAGATTTAAGTTGGGAATCTCCACTTTTACCTCCCCAAGAAAGATGCTGCCCTTGCTGTGGAGGGATGAGTGGCAGTGACTGGTGCAGCAGGGAATGGAATCCCTTTCCTGAAGCTCCCAGGGTGTTATTTTATTTTATTATTGCATGGATACAGAAGGGATTTGTGTGCATTGTTTGACTTTCCTTGGATTTGCCGCAGTTTTGTGCTGCTATAGGGAAGGGGGTCTTCATGTTGCTTGTGCAGAGCTGGGTAGTTGTTGGAATTCTCATGGTAATGATTGGGAAAACCAATGTAATTTCCAACCCAGACAAATCTTTCCTGCATGGCCTGAGAAGTTCAAGGGTGATGTTTTCTCCTGGACTTGGGTTTTTGGTTAAACAGTGTGTGTTAATGTCTCTTGCAGCTATTGTTTGTTTCCTATGGGAAAGCAAACCTCTGGAAGCCCCAAGCAAAACACTTCCACTCCTGTCCTTGTTTTGAAATGGAAGTAAAGTCCTGGAAGTGTGGGAAACTTTTTGGTGCTACCGGTTGTTAGTCAGTAACAGCTCCAGCTTTTTCCCTGGAAGAAACAGTGTTTGAGTATCCCAGCTGATGCAGAGCTTTGTGGGGAAAACCCACCCCTGTCTCTGGCCTCAGCTTTACTTATGGGATGAAGGAAAGAGTGTGGAAAATGCTCTTTCTCCTGCAAGCATCACCTCAGGGCTTAGGTGGGTTGTGGCAGGTGCCAGCAGCTGTGCCCCTTATTCCCTGTGGGCATTCATCCTCCCCACAATGGGCACACCAATATCCTGGCCTGTATTTATTTAACAAGGAAATTTTATTTCCACTCGCTGCGGGGAATAGGAGGGAAAAAAAGGGCAAATTTTTTCACTGGGAACAAATCTCATTTTCAAGAGTCCTGACAAAATGAGCCATAAAATTACAATATTTCAAAGTGCTTTGTAATTCTAGCGCGGACGGCTCTTCATCATGGAATCTGAAAGCTCAGAAAATATAAAACTCATTAGATTAAAATAAACCACCCACCGCACGAAAGAAAAGCTTATTTATCAATATCAATTTACTTCTGATTACCCTGTTCTGCAATTTGTTATTTTTTGGGAATTATGATTTGAGTATGGCTCATGCCAATATGGGGGTGGGAATGAAAATCAAAATTAACTTGCAATTTTTTCCTTTTGAATCCTGCTTATTGTAAAGCCCTGGGCAAGAGGCAATAGTAGTAAGAAAAGGTGAATTTCTGGTGGTGCTTGTTTCTTAAGGAGCAGGGGGATGGGGAAAGCAGGACTGGTGGGGTGTTTTTTTTGGTGTGAGGGTTGATGCCAAGTGATGTGCTTTGCTGAAGGGGATCCCAGGGGTGCTTTCTTTGATGGGTGGTTGGACCATCTCCTGGCTGCTCTTTCAGTGTGACCACAGTGATGGAGGAAGCTTGGGAGAGTGGGCGTGGATGGTGTGCTGTGGAGAGGGGTGTCCTCCAGCAGCTGGGTGGATTCTACAGAGGTGGTGGCATCCTGATGGCACCTCAGGTACTTCCACCCCACCTCCAGAGCTGAGAATCCTGTGGGTGGGCAGTGCTGTCTGCCAGGCTCTCCTCTTTGGGAGGTATCATTTGTGTTCCATCACTGGGAAAAGGCCTTTTGGGGAAGGCACATCCACCTTCCTCACGTGGAAGCCGTTTGGGACACGCTTTGATTTACACTTTCATTTCTTCTTTATGAACAACGTGCAGCAAACGGGGAGGCTGACACTGTAAATCCTAAAGCTGGAGCTGTTTGGGGAAGGGAAGACCAAGTTTAGGGAAGAGGGGCCAGGGGTTCAGGGAATGACTAAAGGTGCCAACAGCAGCTGGAATGTGGAGCATCTCTGCCAACCAAGCTCCGAATCCGTGGCTCTGATGGAGGCAGTGAAGTGTTCTGTGTGTGGAGCTGCTCTCCTCTCCAGCACCCCAGCAGTGTGGTTAAAAATAACCAGCACAGGTGCAGAGCCCCAAAGCTGATGGTTAAGGACCCCAAGGGCTTGAGCAGTGGGAACATCTCAACTGTGGTGTTTGATGGAGGTGAGGTGGTGGGAGGCTCTTGGAGCACCGCTGGGATGGGCGTGTGCCAAGGGCCACCTGTGTCCCCAAGCACTTAAAGAAGCAGTGATGCTGTTTAAGCAGCAAAAAATCACTTCCCCAGGTTTGGGAAGGAGGCATTTGGGGAAAGCAGGATGAGAAACCTCTGCTTGACCCGAGCTGGTTCCTAAATTTTCAAGCCCCTGGGCTCATTTGTGATGTTCCCTGCCATTGCCATCCATCCCCATTTTTGAGGCTCTGCTGCTGCTCCTCCGTGTGCCTTGGGGAGCAGCTGCCAGCAGGTGGGGAAACCTCTGGTTTCACATTAGTGCTTTGGCAGCCAGGAGGCAACAGTCGAGTTCCCAGGGATGACTTGCCCAGAGACATTATTATGCTGGATACCACCCCAAATGCTTCCTCCAAAGAGCCTCTTGCAGGCAAAAGGTGCAATTTAATATGCTCTTAGTCACAATTTTTAAGTTCTCCCCAGAGACTTCTCGATCCCATTCCTTAAATTTGCAATATTCGAGTGAACCATCTCAGAGAACCAGTGAAGAGCTGCAATATTAATGAAGACAGAGAAAATCAAAATGACATTTCAGGCAATTACTTACATAATGAAGTGACTGACTTGGAATATACAATATTTAGATTTATCATGGCACTTGAAAAGGGATGCTGTCAGCTGCCTTTATTTCTACATCACATAAATTGTTTTTCCATTGCCCTGTTGCTTTTTAAACATGGGCTGTGAAGCTGGAAAATAATGTTTCCGCTCACTTGGGCTGATAGTGGTGCTTCTCAAGAAGAAAGTTAGTGTTCTTTTCGATGGCATTTTGGCACTGCAGAAGGCAGAGAGACTCATTTCCATTGCATCCTTTCTGGCTGCAGCACTGAGAGCTTGGGCTCTGCACCCCGGGTTTGATGCAGGGGTGTGAGACAGAGCTGTTGTCAATGGCTGAGATTTTCTCCTCCCCAAAACCTATTGAACTGTGGAAAATGGAGATGTTCGGGGTTTTTCTTTATTAGAGGAATCTATTCTACTTTGGTTGGTTAGATCTAAAGGTTTAAAGGGCCTGTTAGGACACCTGGCTCCAGGGGAAGTGGTCATTTTTGTTTAGAAACTGGGCTTTTGGATGCTCTGCTGAGACTGAGCACTCAAATCAAAAGCTTGTCGGGGATGGAGGTTTGAACTCTCCTGCCCTGTCCCTGTTTTCTGAGGAGATTGGCATGAGTCCCCTGAAAGTGAAGCCCTGCTGCCCCCAAATGTCTTCTGAAGTTGGCACTGAAATACCTAAAAATGCACAAAATACACCACAGCCCCGTTTTTCTTGCCTCAGCACAGACCTTTTCTCGCAGAGATTCTCTCCTAGCAAAATAGCTGAAGAAATTAGAATTTCAGGCCCTTTCTGCGGTGACAGAATTGTTATGAGCTGTCTTCCCTGACACATCCATCAGTAAAAATAAAGTATGTGGAGCTATTGCTTTGAAGGTCCTGTAGGAGTGTCTATGAGGGTGCTCATGAATCTCCTAGGGGGCAGTGGGATGCAGAACCCTCCACCCTTAGCTGGGCTCCCAATTGCAGACTGTGCCCTGCACGGTGCCACGTGTTGGGATAACTGCCTGCTGACTTGGTATTTAGGGCAGGATGCTGTGAAGGGAAGGCTGAACTGCTGCTTTTGGAGTAAAAGGAGAGGAAAAGGGTTAAACAAGGCCAGGCTGGATGAGGCTTTGAGCAACCTGCTCCAGCAGTAGGTGACCCTGTCCTATAGCAGGGGGGTTGGAACTAGATGGTCTGTTCCAATCCAAACCATTCTGTGCTTCTGTGAATGGTGGGCAAAGATGGTACCCTGGGTTTGTAGATGAGCTCTCTGGATGCTCCCTGAGGAGGAATCACATGTCACAACAGCTTATTTGGGTCTGTTGCTCTAGTGACCTGTTCTCCAAGTGCTGTGAGCACCAGGTGAGCCAAAACTTGTGGTGGATATGACCAGTCACAAGTGTAGGGAGTCCCTGCTTAGGCTGGTGAATGGAAAGAGTGATTTATTACTTATTTCAGCCCTCTCTGCTCTGGTCAGCACTTGATCTCAAGTGGGAGCTGCTTTGTGTGTTTTAACTATGGGTTCATCTCTGTGCTTGCTGCCCCCAAAGCTGGTTGTCCCCTCCGCTCTCTGTCCCTGGGGCTGAATGTGTGCTGAACTGGTGGGAGAACATTCCACTGCCCCACAACTTGCCCAGCACCCACAGAAACATGGAAAGCTTCAGAGATGGGTCACTGGGGTGTCCTGTCAGCCTCAGGCTCTGTGTGAGCTGCCTGGGAGTTTCCTTGTGCCTTTATGCTGTGTGTAATATATATGATTTATACTTGTCTCTGGCGTGGGAAGTTTTAAAATCCACGTATATGAATTTCCTTGCAAAGTGGGGCTTTGCTGAGGTTTTGTGGGGTTGGGTTGGAAGAAGCCTTGGATGTGATGGGCTGAACACTGGGTGAGGATGTGGCTGTGTGTGCAGCTCCCTGGCACTGGTTTGTTCTGGTGCCTCATTGTGGAGAGCCTTATGCTGTATCGAATGGGAAGCTGGAAAAATTTGGGAGGCAGAGGCACATTTGCCAGCCTCTCTGCTTCCTGTGCTCCCACAGTGCCTATTCTTCAGGCACCCAGGTGGTTGGAGAGGTTTGAGGGGCTCTGCTTTGTCCTCCCAAATGCTGGTGCCTCTCCAGTGATTCTGGGTCAAGCTCCCTGTGCAGCTCTGCCAAATCATCTTAAATCCTGGTGCTGACAGCTCGCTGCTGTGTCGCTCCTGGGTTGCAGCAGCTCTTTCTTACCCTCAGCATCTCCTTTCAGTGCTGGGGCTGCTCCTGTTCTGACCACGGAGGTCACTGTGGCTTGTCCCCTCGCACTAGAGGAGCCCTTGGAAAATAAAAATGGAACATCTGCACCAGGTTAATCCTGGTTTCAATTTGGTGCCTGCCAGGAGGATGGTTGGGGCTGCATGAGCCAAGAAGCAAAGCGTTGGTGTCCTGAGTGTCCCCTGTGGTGCTGGGGCACCGAGTCTGATTTGGGGAGACAGGGTCATAGCCATGAAGTGCTGGACTTGACACTGCCTTTGTTCTTTGACAGGAACCATGAAGCATCTCGCTGCTGCTGGCAACTTGCTGCTCCTCCTCTTGCTCCTGGACCTGGTGTCTCTGGGTAAGTCCTCCTGCTGTCTGTGCTGTGCTCTCTCCCTGCTCGGGGCTCGTGTTTGCAAGGCACAAAGGTAACGATTGCTGTGTTTGTGGTCTCCTGATGAATATGCAAAGCATCATTACTGAGGTGAAGCGGGGGGTGGCTGATATGGGTAAGCAGGTCTCTTGTCACCATCCCAGAGACTCCTGGGGACCTGCACTTTGTGCTCCCACTTTTCTTGCAGTCATTGCTGACTGCACATGCAGCATCAGGTGGCCCTTGCTGGGAGGGAGCAGGTGGGACTGGAAAAAGCCTTGGAAGGGAAATGGATGCACTGGTGATCCCAGCAGTGGCCAGTGAGAAGTCCTTGGCAACTTAAAGGTGTGGATTCACCAAGTCAAAGGTGGTGGTGGGCATGGCATTAGGTCAGTTTATAGAAATAAAACCTAAAGAAACTTAGGGGGAGGAATCACAGGCAGGGTGTGATTCAGGGGAGACCTCAGCTGTTCAGCAGCAGAGGTATTGCTGGCAGGGCTCTCCCTCTGCTTTCAGCAGCTGAATTGAACTTTTAATATATGCAGGGGAGGGAAATAACTCCTCTCTGAGCTGCAAAACCTCTTTTCTAATTCCAGATGGAAGGAAGGCAGGGCTGTGGGCCGGCAGAGCCTCCACAGTCAGCTCTCTTCCCACTGATGCTCTGGGTCTTCCCTGGCACTGGGGCTTCTGGCAGGGAGCTGGTGGGACAACAGCCTTTTGGTGTAGAAAATGTGCCTTTTGGGACAGATTTTGGCATATCACAGGGTGCATAAGTGCTGGAAATGTACAGCAAAGCCCCGTGAAAATTGGGATTGTTACATGAATGGCCTAAAACCCCTGGGTGCTGGTGGGGGAGAGGCTGGCAGGGGGGACTTTGCCAGTGTGGCTCTTGCTGATAAACAATAGCAAGTGTGTGTCCATTTGATAGCACTGTGCCCTTTGGAATAAAGGCTTTTTTCCCACTTTCTTCCCCTCCTGAAGCCTCAAGATGGCTTGCTCAGATTGGCAGCCTGATTAGGCAGCCAGTGGATGACATTAGCTGTGACTGACAAGCTCAGTCAATCTCCCTCTGGTGTCGTGTTGGATCAAGTGTAGCCTCACTGGGTAACTGCCCTGTCACTCCTCTGGAAGGGGGGAAAAATAAGTTAAGAAAGACAACCCATCAGTCCTTTTATCCCCTAGAGAGATCAGTGTGTCCCATTGGAAGTGGGATGGTGGGTTTTGCCTGCCTGGCTGGAGACTTGCTCCTTCATTGCAATAACAGCCTGCAAAGCCTTGGAGAAGCAGCACATGGAAACAGGGATTTGGAGGCTTGCAGCTGACTGCTCCAGTCCTCCTCTCCTGAACCCTGCCCAGGGCTTGTTTGTCATCTCCTTGATAAGCAAGTGCTGGCACAACTCCTGTGCCTGGGATAGGGAGAATTGTGTGGATGCCCTGCCATACTCCCTGAGGTCTGCAGGTGATGGAGCTCCTCTTCCCAGGAGATTTGCAAAGCTCCTGGCCAAGTGATGAGCTGCGTAAATGCACAAGTGCAGCCTGAGTGGGCTAGAAGTGTGTGGAAGAGGCTGGTTTAGCCCTGGTATGGCAGTGGGGTCTCCTTGCTCCTACCTGGAGATGAGCAGAGACATCTATCCCCTCAGGTTAGGAGGGACCAAGGGATGTCAACTGGCAGAACAGGTCCAGGATTGCCATGCTCTCACACCAGCAGCAGCCAGGAATGTGAGTGATGACTCTGGAGGGCAAAACAGCACCAGGTTTTACAGGAGGAGCAGGGAGCAGGTGTGAAAGACACACCTACAAGGACTGGAAACCAAGGAGCTTGTGGCCACGTCTGAGATGGGGAGAAGTTCCTGAAGGCATTCCATGGATGCAGCCCTTGGCAGTGGTCTGGGCTGTGGGGGACCTGGAAGTAGCCATGGTTGGGATGGGAGTGTTGAGACTGGCCAGGGGGACAGGGCTGATGAGGTTTTGTTATTTTGGGGGGCTGTTTTCCAGTCCTCACAGAATACATCTCATCCTGTGACCTATATTTTTGTGTCATCCAAGTGCTCTCTCTCCACCTCCTCCCATCACACATTGCCCTTTGGAATTCTGGCAGTGTAGTGACACCCTTGCTCTCTATCCTGGGATTTGCAGCCCAGAGCAGTGTCCAGCCTTCAGACCCTCCTTGAGCATTTCCCAGTTCTCAGGTGCCACTCACTCTCCTCTCTTAACACACAGATCCTGCATGCCAGGTGGGTTGGAACCCTCCCAGCACCTGCTGCAGCTGCATTTGGAAAGTGACATTTATTTTTAGTTTACTGGTGATATTAAGAAATGTATTTTGAAATAGAGGGATTTGCAGAAGCGAGTCCTCTGTGCCAAGAGCTGCTTGGGGTGTTTTAGCCTCATTTGCCCCTTTCAGAGCCTGCTGGCCGCAGCATGGCAGCCAAGTGAACAGTGTGCTCGGAAGCCCCCGGAGATGCTCTTAGCTCTAAAATAACCCACTTTGTCAGGGTCCTTCTTATTTTCTTTCCAGATACTTAACTGCAGAGGCTGAGAGTTGAATGTGCCTTTGCAACAGCTCTGCCTCCAGTGCTTTCCCACTACTCAAGGTGTTTAACCAACCTGGTGCCTGGGGAAAGAGGGCAGTGCTGAAAATTCTGGTGTTGTTATGGAGGGAGCCCTGAAGGAGCTTGGGCTGCTCCCCCATCCTGTGCCCATGAGCAGGTTTGCTTGGATGCACACCTGGGAGCTGTGTTTGAAAGGTCTTAGGAGCATGTCCCTCTGCTGGGGACTTGGGCAGGCAAAGGAGATGCTGCAACTTGGTCTTGCTCTTGTTTCTGACAGTGGGATGCTGAGCACGCTCAGCCAAACCTTCTTGGCAAATCATTGTGTTTCTCTCCTGCCACCTTTTTCCCTGCATTCCTTGAACAGTAGATCTTTCCTGGTTGACTCTTTCCCAGGCTCAGGCTGCAGTTGTCTTTCTCCTACGTGCTCGGCACTTGACTGTGTCACCTAATGAGTCTGTGGCCCAGGGGCAGGCTCAGAGCTTGCAGCTCCATAAAAAGGGAGTGGAAAGAAGTGAGCCTAGTTATTAAAGGTGAAAGGAGGCAATTAGAGGGAAGGGTGACTGGGGTGATGGGAGAGAGAAGGTGCACAGGGGTTTGCTGGGGTGGCTGACAAGGCAAAAGGCTCTCAAAGGTATTAATCATGTACTAAAACAATAATTGATGTGCCTGCTCCCTGCACTGTCGGCTTCCCCCTTCCCCTCTGCCTCCACACTGCAAAGGAAAATACCCAAACCAGAAAGGCCCTTAGAGGGAAGTGAATTCCCAGGCAGCTTCTATAGGGGACCTCATGGTGTTTTCTGTCCTTCTGCTGACCCCATCTCAGGGTTACCCCTCTCCCTCAGGAGTCTGGTCCCCTGCATGCATTCCTGAGCCTTTCCCAGCCATGCTGGCCCAGGCATGGTATGCCAGGGAAGTAACTCCTTCCTTCTGTCCTCTTCCCAGGTCAGGGCAATCGGCTGCCATACTTCATCAACTACTTCTTTGACACCTACCTGCTGATCAACGAGGACACACCCGTGGGTAAGTGGGGTGCATCCCCGGGGCACCAGGGTCTGCTGCTGCCACCCCCCGATGGAAAAGCATTGAATGAGTGGGTTTGTTTTGATTGACAGATGTAGCTTTTCTTTCTTTCTTTCACTGGGGATTGGTTTTTAGTAAATGCAGAAATCGACCCGGTCACTTTCCAGGCTCTCAGTCCATTAAACTTGTGGTCTTCAATCAGGGCTCGTGACTGGCTTCTAATGTGGGAGGAATCGATTGGGAGCAGAGGGTGGCTGGGATGGAGGCTGTGGAGGCCCCTTCTCACATCCCCTGCTGCCTCCAGGCATGCAGCCTGAGCAGCACCCTCCTTCCAAAGGGCTCTTGCTGCACCCACATCTTCACTGGAGCTGCTGCTGAGTGTTGGGAGACACCAGAGAGGTCCCCTCTAGTGACTGCTCAGCTCAACCAGGGCTTCCAGCGGAGCCTTCTGTCCCTTCTTGGGTCCCCTTGGTTGTGTATTTGCAGCCCATGGTGTCCTGCTGTGGGATTCAGGGGGGTGCCAGGGCAAGCAGGTGAGACGTGGAGTCTCGGTAGTGGGTTGGGATAGATGATGGATTGCTCCTGGATGCATCCTCAGGAGAAGTCCTGGGATGGAGCAGGAATGAGAGCTGGTTGGGAGCAGCTTAAGGGAAACACTTCCTCATGGAACACCTTGCTCTTCAAGTAGGTGAGCTTGAAATGGCTTATGAGAATTGGACTGAGCTTCTATTTTGCCAGAAAATAGGGAAAGGTTTCTGACAGCCTGCTTTCCAGTGAGGCATTGTTCGAGTCAGATTGTTCTTGGAATTACTTTGGGGTTGAATTTTATTTTTTTTTAACTTTGTGTTACACAGTATATATGTAATCGACTCTTAAGAATACTGACACCCTGTTTCCACATGCACCAGAGAGAAATGTCAGCCTGGAAAGTGTTGACAAACAGGGTTTCTGTGCATCCTGCTCTGGGTGTTTTCTGAGTTAAGGTTAACTAACTTTAAAAAAATGAACAAAAACAAACGGACCTTGTGTGGAAGCACCTCTTAGATCCCGAGTGTGAGTAGCAGAACAGCATGTGGTGCCTGTTCCCTAAAAAAAAAGTATCTTTTTTTTTTTTGAGGTGTGTTCAAGTGCCCATCACCGTGGTGTCCTCCCCACAGCATCCCCAGGCTCAGCCTTGCCTCACACCAAACCCAGCAGTCCCCTGCCTGCTGCCTGCCATGCCGAAAGGGATCTTAAGCAACAATTAAGAGATCATTCCCCCTCTAATCACTTACAAGAGTAAATTAGTCTTGTCAGGAGCTATTAAGACAGAGAGCTCGGAATTCATTAGGCGAGATTGGGCCCAGGGAGCTGCTGGCGCTGCCGCCGGTCCAGGCTGATTAATTTCTCCCAAAACATCATCAATGCCCATCTGTTTCATTTAGGTCTGGGGAGAGCAATTTTCAGGTGGACTGACCCTCTAGTCAGTTATTTCACCCAGAAGTAATGGGAACACACACACACACGTGTGTGTGGAGGGAATTGGAGACGTGAGCTCCAGGAAGGCAGAGGTGGTGGGGAGGGGGGAGATGCCTGGAGAGGAGGATGAGGAGGGAGATGAGATGGGGCCTTTTTGGGCTGTGGTGACAGGGGCAAGATGAGGTCCTGAGAGAGCCCATGCCAGCTGCCAGGAGCTGTATTGCTGTGTGTTCTGCTCAGAAAGCAGGAGCACTGGGGTGAACAGCCCTTGGAAGAAGAGTTTGGAGGGGTGGGCTGTCCATCTTTATCGTGCTGCTCATTGCCTTAAGCAAAAGCATTCCAAGGGCTGTTCTGTTTTATCCCAAACCTTTTGGAGGGCTGTGGATAAGGGAGGGCAGCATGGCTATGGATGCCTGGCGAGGTGTGATGTGAGCTGGGAAGGTGTTGCTGCCACTGGGGTGTCCTGCAGCCATGGATTTGTCAGCAGGTGGGGACAGGCAGGCAGCACTCTGGGCTTCTCTTGGTTGGGGTCCCTCCTGCTGCCAAAGGAATGTCTTCTTAGCATAATGTAATGACTGGAGTCTAATTGCCCAGCAAATGGATTTGCTGTGAGCAGGACAGGAATGGGAAAATGAAGATGATCCATCATGTCAGGTCTGTAACTAGCCTTATAACCACCTAGCTTGGATTCACCCGAGATTCTCTGAAAGCCTTCATGCCTCAACGCCTTGCAAAATGCATGACAAAAGAGGCCATTCAGATGAGTGCAATTCCACTTTCCCGTCATCCTAGCGATAACATTTGAGCATCACTGGAATAATGTTGTCTTAAAAGAGTGGGAAAGTCTTTAACCGTTGCACTTGAGCTGATAACATGCACTTGGCCTTGCTCTGGGGACACGTCATGTCAAAGGCACAGTCACCTAGGTGGGCTGGGGACAATGTGTCCCTCCTGCTCATCAGAGCTTGGAAACACATGCCTTGCTTGAAACTAGGAGGGGGACTAAATGTGGATCTTAGGCCAGGTTGGATGGGGCTGTGGGCACCTCTGTAAGGTGTCCCTATTTATGGCAGGGGGTTGGAACAAGGTGATCTTTAAGGTCCCTTTCAATCCAAACCATTCTGTGATTATATGAAGGACTGGTGTCCTCTGTAAAGCTTGAGCAGTCCATGACACAGGGAAACCCACCACGATGAGCATCCCCTGGGCAATGTGAGTGGGAAAAGATGCTGGTGGATCTGCTGACAGCACTGGGACAGCTGGCAGGGCTGGGCTGGGCTCTCCAGGGACTTCTCCAAGGCTGCTGTGAGATTCCCTGAGTTATTCCTGGGCAGGAGAGCACACAGCTGATGCTCTCCTGGGAGTCACTGGGATGCTTTCAGTCACTGGTGGGCTGCTCAGCCCGGGGTCCCCCAAATTTGGCCACCTCAGCATCTCCTCCCACGTGTTAACCCGTGGCAATGCAGGGCCAAGGAGAACCCTGAGCTCAGCAAGTCCCACAGTTGGGGCTGCTGAGAGTGACAGCCCCGGGTGGTGCTGGCTCAGCACAATGTCCAGTGGCCAGGGCTGTGTTTGCTGCTCTGGAACCCCTTTTCCTTCCCTTCAGCTCTGTGCCTTTAGCAGGAGGCACAGACCATGCTCTCCATCCCCTGGGTGTCTCATGCTCAGAAAGCAAGGCAGATGGATGGATGGCTGACAGGGAATTTCAGGAGTCCCTTCTGCCCCCTTTTTGTTTTGCTGAGCTGGCAAACACCGTGACTATGAATATTTCCCCACTAAATTTGGAAGGGCAGAGCTGAACCTTGCTCTCTTTAAGACCTTCTTCAAAGTGGGCTGTGGAGGACATTTCCCATAGAGTTGTGTCCTGGTTTTTCCTGACAAGTTGTGGCTCTCAATGTGCACCCCAAGTTGTTGCAGCCTGAGAGGAGCCAGGGGTAGTGGAGTAGCACTGGGGTCTAAGTGTACTTTGTTGGCTGGTGGTGTGAACCCTCATGCCTGCTGGGATGGAGAGTTATTTCACAAGAAAACCGAAGAGGAACATGGTGTTTAGCAGGCAGGGTGCTCCCTGGTGACTCTTCATGTGGATCTGAGGCAGCACATCCCTCTGAATTTTGTGGATGACTTAATTTGATTCCTCATCCTAGGCGAAGACCAGGCTTTTCTTCCCCAAGCAGACCAGGCTGCCATCCCTCCACATGCTGTATCTGTGTTTTCCAAAGCAGTCATCTCTTCCAACACAGCCTTTTGCTACAGTGCTCTGGTCCTGGACAGCCAGATGCTTTGGCACCCAGGGAAGGTCCCTGGGGGTGCCCAGCCAGTCAAGCTGCTGCTGAAGATATGGCTATCTGGGTGGGATTGAGCATGGGCTAAACCTGTTTGATCCCACAGCTGTAGGCATCTGCCTCCTCTTTGACACTTGCTTAGTTCATCACAGAAAGGAAAAATGCTGGCTCTATGATCTCTGCATCCTTCTGGGCTGATTAAATTGTTTCAGAGCTCAGATATCCATGCATGAGGCTTGGGGGCCATCTGTTGGGGACAGCTATGGATGGAGGATTGTGGTTATCTGAGCATGGCACAACCTTGGGATCATTTTCTTTTTTGGTGTTTCTTGGCCTCCCTCCTCACTTACAGGGGTGTGCTGTTGTTGGTGGAGAGGGGGATATACCTGCACTTGTGTCCTTCTTGCTCAAAATTAAATGCTAAAGCTGAAAAGAGGAAAAATTAATGTCGGTGCACCAGGAGGTTGAAAGTCACAGTGGCAGGACCAGAAGATACCCTGGGCATGTTGTTAAGTGGGCACAAGGAGCTGGGGCTCAGAGGATGGCTTTAAATCTTGGGGTTAAATCTCCAGGAGCAGAGCAGCTCAGGGAACATGGGAGAATGGACCCCTGTGAACAATAGAAGCTAGGCTGGCTTTTGGCAAAATTTGGCAAACTGGAAGGTGCTTCTGTAAAATGTGGTGGCGCTGCTATTAAAGTGGATTGAGAGCTTGGAAAAGCCTCCTTGATTGTAACAAATGTGTGTTGAAGTGGTGGCTGTGCCCTCTTCACAGCGGGGCTGCCAGGAGCTCCCTTCCCATGGCTGCACACTTGGCTGGAGCTCTGCAATGGGGCCTCTGTGCCTGTGTTTGGGCTAATGAAAGACATCCCCTGTCTTCCCTTTAGAGGTGCTCCATCCAAGGTCGATGTGTGTGGCTTAAACCTCCATCCATCTTCATCAGCTCCAGCCAGGTGTCACTGCCCTTCCCACAGCCAGGGCTGTGCTGAGCTGCTAGTGGGAAACCATCCCTGTGTTTTGTGTGTGTTATTTTGCTGGAACAGCTCTAAAAATGCTCCACAGAAAAGCTAATGCCCTGTCAGGAAGGCAAGGTGGGAATGTGTAAGTGAGAGGAAGGAAAGAGCTCAAAGCCAGGAGACGTTTCCCCATCCCAACACCACCAATTCTACATATTTAGATTTTTTTATTTTTAAGGGTTTTTCTTCTAACCTGCAAAGCTGATTTTCAGCCAGACCAGCATTCAGGCATAGGTGATGGTGATATTACAAAATGATCTTGAAGGTTCCTTTCAACCCAAACCATTCTGGGAAGAGGGCAAGGGAGGACGTCCATTCCTTTGCTCTGGTGTTGCCTCAGACCAGCTTCAGCTGATAGTGAAGCCACGATGCTGCACATAAATAATTCCCAGCTGGGAGGGCAAATGCAGAGCAAAATTAGGCAAGTGCAGAGTGGAAATTGGTCCATGGCTGGTTAGACAATTTGGGACCACACAACAGATATCCCAGTGCCCACTGTGTTAGCACTGACAAAGGAGCAAAAGGTTCCTGATGGTAAAACTCCACAATAAAAACCCCCACAAAGGTGTTCTTGTTGCTTGTCTGAGAGAGGGAAGGTGGGTTGGCAAGCACAGGGAGCTCCTAACCCCCCTGGTTTTCCTGCTGGGTGGGCTGACAGTGCAGTAGGGCTGTGTCCATCACCCCTGCAGGGTGTGTGCCTCTGTGCAGCCAGCAGAATTGATCTGGCCTTTTATGAAGGATAATTCCAGAGGAATATGCCAGTCTCTGGCTGTGAGAGAGATTGCATAGTTTGGAATAGATCACCTGCCTCACAAGCTCTTTTCCAGGCATTGCTGAGATTCCCCTTCAGAAAGGGGGGCTGTGATCACTTCACTTTGGTCTTCAGTTTATATCCAAAGGGATGTCATCACCCAGTGGCTATTTACTGCTAAAAGCTGAATTTTCAGGGTTCTTGAGTGCTCTGCAACCTTGTTTCTGAGTGTGGTAATGACCCTAATGAAAAGCAGTATTTGAGGACAACTTAAGAAGGGCATCTCAGCTTTTCCAACTCAAGCCCTTTTTTCCCATCGTTTGTGGTTAGAAGGCCCATTGATGAAATTACTTGTTGAGCTGCAGAAAGTACAGCGTCCTTAATGAAAACTTAAGGGTAGGAAATTAGTTATTCCCAACATGAGGAAGCTCAAGGAAAAAAAAAAAGACCCCACTCCCACCCAAGCCCTTAACCCTGCGTCATTAAATTAATCACTTCATCAATCACTTAAACTTTCATATCTGCTTTGCTAATAGGCAATAACGTTAATGCTCATGTTTAAGAAGGGGAAAAGTGAGAGGGAGAGGGAAGAAAGTGTATTTGCAATATGGATTCATTAACATGCCAGGGTAACCTTGCTTCTGGCAACTGCCTCATCAAACCAGCTGAAGGTTTGATCTCACCACCTTTTGAGCCCTTGCACAGGGTCTGAGCTCTTTCCAAATACACGGAGGAAGATGTGTAAGTTTGGTAATGAGGTCTGGGGTGATTTTCTATTATGTCTGGGGTGACTTTGACAGCACTAATTATCTGCACAGTGTTGTCTGTAGGAGCTTCATTTGGGGGCTTGGCTTCTTGCTGGCTGTGCCCCAATCCTTGGTGCTCTGGAATGCCCAGGCTTGGCTCTTGAGAGTGTCCCAGCTCATTTAAATTGTGCCTTTTTTTTCTCTGGCTGGTTAGAGGCATTAGCACAGGTGACAAGCCTGCTATAGAGCAGGGATAGCAATGTGAGTCAAGCATAGCAAAGCAAGAAACACAGGATAGAGGTAAAAGTATATATGTAAGGACATGTGTGTATTTATTCAAGGTAGGAGACTCTATATATGTATCTTTGTGGGGGTATTTGTGTTTTAAGGGAATGTATTATGAGCCAAGAGTATTACCCTGTGCTGTAGGGAATTACTTCTATTTGCATACACTCATAACTTCTAGTTTTGGTGGAAAAGGTGAGCTGTGATTTCACTTTAGGTCTATCCATGGGCTCTCATTAAAAAAACCCCAAAAAAACACCTCTGGCTGTGATAAACAGCGATAAACATGCTTGTGCCTTTTACCAGATCAGGAGCTTGATATATTTGGGTTGTGTGAGCTTTAAAAAGAGGTCTCTGCAATCTGGATCTGCCCTACCACCCTCTGGCTGATTTCCTTCACTGAGGAGCAAAGCAAGAGGACGTGAGAGGAGCCAGGGCCATTCCTGGACATGGGGAATGGCTTCCCACTGCCAGAGGGTAGGGATAGATGGGATAATGGGGAGAAATTGTTCCCTGTGAGGGTGTTGAGGCCCTGGCACAGGTTGCCCAGACAAGCTGTGGCTCCTCCATCCCTGGAAGTGTCCAAGGCCAGGCTGGGTGAGGCTTGGAGCAACCTGGGCTAGTGGCAGCTGCCCCAGCCCATGGCAGGGGATTGGAACAATGTGGTCTTCAAGGTCCCTTTCAACCCAAACTAATCCATGATTCTATTGGCTCTTTTTGCTCAATTTTCACACTTGTAAAAATTAACCTGTTAGAGAAAGCTTACCCTAAAGGTCACTGTGGAAATCCTTGTCTTTAAGAAATAAAAATTCAGGCTATTCATCACCACCACCAGTTGATGCTTGTTGCTACCTGGTGTAAAGACAAAAAAAAGAGAACAACAACCAAAAAAAAAAGCTTCTTTTCACCTGCATCAAAATTAAAACATGAAAATTTGCTTAGCAAACCCACATTAGGGAAAACCACCACAATCCAGGATGAAAATTAGCAGGTAAAAGAGAAAGAACCCTTCTGGAAGTGCTTATAGGTGCTGTGGCACTGGGATAACTGGAGGATACAGCTCCTGCTGCTGGGATGTGCCTCGGTGGGAATCTGCTGTTATCCTGGTGAGCATCCTCTGCTTGGGCCAGGATGGTGGGACATGTTCCTGTGCTGATCATGTGGGTGGCAGGGTCACCCCTTGGGACTCTTGTTTCATCACATTTCCTGTGATTTTTGGGGACTGGGGGGTCTCCTTAGCGTTGTCATACAAATCCATCCCCTCCCCATCTCCAGGCTTTTAAACAGATTTCCCACGTGTGCTGATACACCTTTTTCTGCCTTTGAATGGCTTAATGTGCTTGATTGGCAGGGGGAGTTAATAAATTGGTTCCTCCTGTCAAACTGCTCCGGTACATTGATGGCTTTTGAATTAACCACTCGGGGAGAGGGTGGGGGAGGAAATAAAGCCCGAGACAGCGTTGTTGGACAACTCAATGCAAACATCTGTTCCATTTGCAGGGTGGTCAGAGCAGTGAATAAGCTCTGTGCGCTCTCTCTCTTAAAGATTTATTAATATTGCTCGGTACGCAAGGGGGAAAGATTTCAAACACTTGACATTTAATGGTTAGTAACTCAATTTTATTCCATTCATCTGCATGGCTTTGTCAGGTGCCTGCTCTGTCGAGGCTCTGGGATTATATCACAGAGGTTGTCTCGCTGCCTGTGTGCAATTAGGAGGGTGATTCGGTGCCTGAATGTGGAGAAACCTCTTTTTTTTTTCCTTTCTAATTGATTATTAGCTTGGAGGTGAGAGCTGGTATTATGGAATGTAATATTCTCTCATAAATGGTGATGCAGTGGCGTTTCTTGCTCCGCTGTCTTGGTTTCAAGCAGTTAATTTGAAAATAACAGGGGGGAAAAGATTTTAAAATATCGAAAGTCCAAGGGAGATTAACAATTTGGGGTATGGGGAGAAGCAAGGAGCATCCTCCCAGGCAGAGATTGATGGTTGTTACTAATGATTTTGGGAAATAGAGGGGAAGAAATAAGATATGGCAGAAGACTGTAAAATAAGTAATGGCACTGCGGAAAACCTTGACTCTGGATATGCACCTTTTCCCTCACGACAGCGGCATCAAATTAAACACAAACTGCCTGATAAAACAATGTTCCTGCTCAGAGGAGCACTGATGTACAACTGGGTGTAGCGGGATAGTAAGGCAAGAAGTGAAGGGACCACGCAGAAAGCACCATCCTGCCTCCCCATCTCTCACACAGGACCTGAAGCAGCTTTTCTAAGCACATAAAAAGGTGGGGGGGAAAAAAACATCTCCCTGGATTTGCAAGTTGTTCTTTGTCTCGGAGAAATTGTGGCAGTCCCAGGGCTGTTTTCTGCAGTCCCGTCAGGTACAGAGTGGGCAGGGACAGCTTGCAGAAAGCAGCAGCCAGAAATCATTGTCTGTGTACTTTGGACTTCAGTGGGGTGGGGGAAATAGCCATAAATTAAAGCTCTGCGTTGGAGGGGGCAAGGGGAAGCAAAATTTCAAGCTGATATCATCATGCTGCAACAGGGTGATCTCAGAGAGCCCTAAAAATTGGCAGGATGCTCCAAGGTTTACACAATGCTGGCGGCAGAGTGAGCCCCCCCAGGGCTGGGATGCTCTGCTGCCAGTTTTTGGGAGATCTGGGTGGTGAAGGTGCCTCCCAGGAGAGAGGGGAGGCTGCTGCCTCGCTGGATTTTAAATCAGGAGCTTGATTTTTGCATTCCAAGTTGGAAGTTGGAGGTGTCTTTCTGTTATTTTTTGCTTTGCACGCTGCTTGTTTCACACCTTGAGGAAGAAGAGACAACATCCTCTGATCCTGTTGCAGAGGAAGCTCGAAAGGTGTAGAGGGAGAGCATTTAAAATGCAATTTGCTGATTTCCTGTCTTTTTTGTTGTTAAAAAACCAAACAACAACAAAAAAAATGCAAACAAACCAAAACTGTGTTCTTTCAGTTTCACTCAAAACTGTGCTGGAGGATAATTTCCTGCTTTCAGCACTTGACTATTTTTTTAACCTCATCCTTAAAGGCTAAATTAAAAATACTGATCCTTCAGGCAGTACAGGACAGTGGTGGGGCTGACACAGCCAGGGAGATCTTCATTACAGACATCAAATGAGGGTTTCTTTCCTCAAGTTTCTCCCCTTCCAGTGCCTTTTCCATAAGGGACAGATTTTGCTGGTTGTGGCTTTGTACTCAGCAGTGAGTGCCTGGCTTTTCTGTCCTCAGCTTCCTAAATAGCAGCAGCAGGGTGGGAGAAAAGGCTCAGGGGTTCACAAAGAGCTGGTTAGTTCATCCTGAAAGCCACAATTGCTGTGTCTGGTGGGTGTTTTGCTGTAAAATCAACTGGAATCTGTTGGAGAAGCTGTTTCCCAGTGGTGGTATTCCCCCTCTCTCCCCCCAGAAATGAAAACTCATCCCAGGGACCAGCAATAATGCAGATGGTTTGGGCTTGCCCTTTGTGTATCCTGCATCCAGTGGGATCATCCAGGTGGGCAGAGGGGCAATTTACACTGGGATGTTGATCCCAGAAATGAAGGATGCTTCCTAAAAGCAGCTTTCCTGTCGTGGGATCTGCATGCAGGCTCTCTTGAACAAGGTGCAACATCAACATTTGGGTGCCCTGGCTGTGGGGTGGTGAGAAGGGGTGGCTGGGGGACCTGCCCACTCATCCCTGTTATCCATGAAACCCACTGCCTTGTGCAAGTGGCCCCAGGTGGTTGGATAATGGCATCCTTAATTGTGCTCTGAATGAGATTAACTTCTTATCTGGCAGTTTGACATCTTTATTGTTATTAATGTGTGAATAATCGAGTGTGGTGGGGTTTTATGCATCACTTTGCTAGCAAATGTTTTCCTTTTGCTTAGTGGTGTCTGTTGCTTTGCCACCTTTGGATTCCCAGGCTCTGAGGGCAGGGATCCCTGGGGTCAGGGAATGCTGCTCCTATTTCCATCCTTATTTAAAGGGTAATTGCCATTGCATTGCACCTATTCCCTTGACTTCTTCTTTGGAACCGTGAGTGGAGGTGGTGGCAAACAACTCCTCTGGTGAGTCTGGACTTGCTTGGGACAGTGGGGAGGGGTAATGGAATGGGACAAGGGGAACATCTAAGGCCAGTTGGAAGAAGCACTATCTGTGGAGCAGGGAGGGATTGTTATGGCCCTAAAAACTGGGTATAGGTTTGCACCATTTTCAATTGCCTGCCAACAGAGAGAAAATGATCCAAAACGTTGGTGCCTTGCAGGGGGGGAAAAGGGCTGATGATGGGGATGGGGAGACTGGGAAGGCAGCTCGGAGTGAGAGGGCTGGAGATGCTGCTGGAGATGGGGCTTGGGATGCTGCCAGGAAGGGGTGTAAGTGTCCAAGGGGCTGAAGGTGCTTTGGGGGAGGTCAGGGCTGTGTCCCAGAGCAGTAGGGAAAGGGGAAGGGAGCTGGGGAAAGCAGGAGGTGGCTGCAGTCTGTCAATTCCACAAAAAGTAGTTTCTGTGATGTAACTTGCTATTAAATGGGATAACAAGGTCGATAATGCCTTTGCCTGGGAGAGCTTCAGCCAACACTTCTATCAAAACCAATATTAATTTTCACTAATTAGGAGCTGCAGCTAATGAGTGCCACAGCTAATTTACCTCATCCATAATGAGGGAGAGGAGGGGGTCAGGCACTCGGGATCAGAGCCTGCAAATCTGCCTCCTCCTCTCTGCTTCCCCCTTCTCTTTTGGCCCAACATGTGCTTGTCACCTGGGTGGCTTCTGTTTATGGGCATGTGTGTGTGTGGTCCCCCCTGCCTTCCTCGGGGTGTGGGAATTCTTTGGGAAGGAGCAGGTGTTGGGTGCTCCAGCCTGAAAGGGATGAGCAGCAGAGTGAGTGATCAGGTGAGGCAGAGAGGACTCAGCATCCTGCCATGGCCCAGCTGGCAGTGTGGGCTGGTGCCAAGGGGGAGGTGGGCAGGAGACCCACTGGCTGCTTGGGAGAGCTGCTGGAGCTCAGTCTGGAGCAGTGAGGGAGTGAAAAGAGCTTGGAAGGATGTGCAAGGGAGATTTTTGGGAAAGAAAAGGATACTTCTTGTCCTGAAGGGGAAGTTATACTAGTGCAGGTTTGCTCTTGAAACTCATAAATTAATTTCAAAAGCCTTTAAAGTACCTTTTATGCTTGTTCCCTCCCATATCCTTTATCCCTGTTCTCTTCCATACCTTTTATCCATACAAGCCAGCCTGGGAAGTACCCTGAGCAGCAAATGATGAAGCAGTTAGTCTGTCATCATTCACACAATCTTCTGACTCACTTAGGGAGTCTCTCTCTCTCTGATGGATCAGTGCTCTGGGTCTTTGATTTCGTGACAAGTGTTGCAAATGTTTGTGGAATGAATTTTTGTAAGCAGGTCCTTCGGAGCTGCACAAGTTGTTTTCCCTCACAGGTTGCAGGCAGGAGTATTCCATGGATATTGCCAAAATTACTAGCAGAAAGCAAATTTTTGATTTTGAATTATCCCTGTCTGGCTCGTAAAGTTGATCTGACGGCTCAGGCAAGGGAAGAAAGGCTACAACAACCACTGTATCCCCCTGGAACGTCTTTATATTCTGTGCTTTCTAAACAAGCTGGAGTCCAAGAATTATCCACAGGGATTATTGCTTGAAATAAAAATACACTAGAGAAATTTGTGGTCTGCTGTCAGACAGCTCATTGTTGGGGATGGCTAAAATTGAGTGAATAAATGATTCGTTGGTTTTATTCACGTTGCCCTGACTATAAACCTCAGGAGTCTTCCTTGTTGGGATTGATCTGTCCTGCTGGCAAAGCAGTGAGCAGCACGTGCACCATCAGCCCATTCCAACACACATTGTAGGACAGAAGAGATGTTGCCCTGTCCAAGGCATCTTTCCTAACAGACACCCTCCTGTTTGGGGTGTCTGAGGCCTTGAGAAAAGGCCCTGGCTTTTTAGGCATGTCCTGAGAAACCTACACAGGAAAAGGATGTGCAGGGAAAAGCCTCTCTTGGAAACCATCTCACCCAGAGCATCCTTTTGGGGCATCCCCTGAGGTTCAGGTGGGAACAGCTCATGGTCCTGGCTCTTATCCATATGAATGGTAGGCTTTGCCTCTGGCAGGTCACTGAGTTGTTTTTGTTGCTGGTCCATATCCAGCTGCCCAGCTAAGTCCTGTCTTGGGCCGGTTTATTTGATTTTTTGAGCTGTTGATCTGTGAAATTGCCACCCAGCCTTGGAAGGTGCTTTGCTCTACCTGCTGCAAGACTCGCTGCACCCACAGATGTCTGGGCTTCTTGTTCTTCACCAGCTCCTCCCATGCCTGCCATCACCTGTTGGGGCACTTGCTTCACTAATTAACCCTATTTTTGAGCAAAAAGACACAGTTTGCTGGTACAGTCTCAACACCAGAGGCACATCTGGGTAATCTTAGGGGGAAAATCCCATCCTAAAGCAGTGATACAGTGTGGCTGCACTGCCTTTGGATGACAAATACGTGGGGTTTTGTTAAAGTGCTGGGTGAAGTTGTGTTTCCCAGGTTTTACCCCGATTTTGATGGCACCTGTTGGAGCTGCAATACCAGTCATGGTACAGAACTGATAGCGTGGTGCTGACAGTGAAATACAAGCAAACAGCAGCACCCATGAACTCCTTGATGGTGTTTGTGAACAGGGAGATGGAGCCTCATGCATCAAACGTCTTGTGGCAAGGGATTCTTGAACAGGAAGGGCTGGAAGGAGTGGATATTGTTTTTCAAACCTCTCGCCTCTGCTGTACATGCACGGGTGGGACTTGGTGTGCTGGGTTGGACAATGGGCTTTGGTTGTGTCTGTATGTCTTTACCCAGTATATTGAGGATGTGGAGTTTGGTGTGGGGGGTTTTCCTCCCTGGTGAGAGGAAAAAAAAGCATGCCATAACATGCTTTCCCACTGTGCAGATGGGATCTGTGGGCCTGCCTGAGCAGCCTGAGGCTGGGCACATTATCTGGTGGCTGTCCCCCTCCTCTGCTCTCCCAAGTGCCCTTTGCTGGGGGCCAAGGTGGCTGAGAAACTTCCTTTGCGCTTATTGCCCGGGAAAAGCGACCTTCAGGCAGAGTTCTTGGGGGGAAAAAAGCTTCTCCAACCGTGACAGATTTGACTGTAAATCTGCAGATTAATGCCCAGGTTCCCAAGGTCTGTCATCCTGCGGGCAGGGGGAGGCACGTGAGCTGCTCAAAAACAACGTGCAGACCCATCAGTCATTTCATTTCAGAGGTTGTCACTGAAGGAAGCCCGTGGACACATTTGTGAGGTGTTACATGGGACACATGGAGAAAACATCCTCTCCTGAGAGCATGCACAGGCATCCCAAAGCCTGAGAAGCCTGGAATTCTGTCATGGACAGGAGATGGCAGAGAAAGGAAGTGGTTGTAGGTCTGGAGCCCTGAAGTGCCATCTCTGGTGAATGGTTGAGACCCTCAGTGTCTCTTTTTTTCCCAGAATCATAGAATATGCTGAGTTGGAAGGGACCCACAAGGATCCAACCCTTAGACCTGCATGGGACCATCCCCAAGATGTCCGTGAGAGGATCATCCTTGAGCTCTGGCAGCCTTGGTACTGTGCCCACTGCCCGGGGGAGCCTGGTCAGTGCCCACCACCATCTGGGGATAGAACCTTTTCCTGATATCCAACCTAAACCTTTCCTGACACACCTTCAGGCCATTCCCTTGGGGTCTGTCAGTTCTTCTCTTTTTTTTTCTTATGGAAAGAGTCAAACTGATTTTCAAATAGATTCTTCATGGTTATCTCTTATTGGAACAGGCATTAAGTTAGTTATGAATTTCTTGCACTTTCAGTCCCGGGGAAATCCTTCCCTTATTCCTTTTGCATTCACTCTTGGTTGATAAGGTTTATTAGCACTCTTTAATAACTACAGATATAATCTCAGCCCAAATTTGAAGAATTTATGGGAGCTACCTAGGCCAGGCTGCTCTCTGCATCCTGCCAAGGACAAGGGCTAGGATAAAGGATAACCAAAGGAGGAGGAGGAGAAGAATGGGTGTGTTTTAAGGGGAAGGGAGAAAAGAGGTGCATTTCTTGCTGATGGCAGGGAAATGCTCGCTGCTCATAAAGTAACACTGCATGTGAGTGCCTGTGATGTGGTTAGGTTGGTGGATTAAGTTTATGTTGGTGTTTTCTTGGGTTTTTTTTAGGTTTTCATCTGTGTTTCATTCAGTGGAGATTTCCAGCCTCTGGGGCCACGTCCTCGGGGCTTCAGGATTGCTCATCCTCTCAGGTCTTATGTACTCAGGAGATCCCTGAGGTCCTTCTGCAGAGCCAAAGGGCTGGCTGTGAACAGGAGTTTTCTGAGATGCTGTGAATGGGCTAGGTTTGCATAAATTGGAGGCTGATGCTCCAAAAAGGCTGGAAAAACAAATGTACATGATGCAGCTGTCAGGGCAGAGGAGCCTCTGATGTTTACAAGTAGCAAGGAGATGCTGAATTTGGTGGTCAATACTCATTTCTCCCTCAATCAAGGCTTCAGGGGAAAGAGAAGCTTTGAAAGTCTTTACTCTGAGCAATTGAAAGAAAAAAGCCTCAAACTGTGCCTTATTGGATCACTTTTCTCTTCACAGATTTCCACTTTTAGAACAGTCTGTGAAACCTCAGTGATTGCTTTCTTTTTGCCTTCCAACAACCCAGCAGCTGGGATTTCACATGGAGTTTTGTCTTCACTTTGGATTGTAACATTTTGTTTGGTTTTATGTGTGACTCGGGGAGTTTTTTTGAGCACTGGCTGGTCTGGACACCAGGTGAGGGACGTGTCGAGTCAGCCACCCCTTGCAGAAAGGGCTGTCACAGGCAACCTTGGCCATGGGGAACTGTGGAATCCTGAAATGGTTTGGGTTGGAAGGGACCTTGAGGACCAACTCATTTCAACACCCTGCCATGGGCAGGGACACCTTCCCCTAGCCCAGGTGGCTCCAAACCCCATCCAACCTGGCCTTGGACACTTCCAGGGATCCAGGGGCAGCCACAGCTTCTCTGCCCAACCTGTGCCAGGGTCTCCCTGCCCTCACAGGCAAGAATTTCTTCCTAACTTTTGTCAGTTTAAAGCCATTCCCCCTTGTCCTATCTAATACCAGACCAGAACTGTTCCTGTAGCAGGATTTGTGGTTTCAGACATGTCACAGATGCTGGATAGCCTACACTCTGTAGTGCACTGTCAAGGGGGAGTCTGGGCTTGTTGCACGCCTGAGGGATTATATCAGTCTTGGAAACAGCCTTTCACTGCTTCCTTTCTCCCCTTGTTTCTCTTGCTGCTGTCAGGAAATTCTTGCAGCAAGTGTTTCTTGGAGTTTTCAGACAAAAGGCGGCTGGGCAGGTAGGATCCTGAATCAGGAGCCCTGTGGGTTCTTGCAGGATGCTGTGGAAGCAGCTGGGAGGTGTTTTTGCTGGTGTTTTGCGTAGAGTCAGTTAATTCTGGTGTTCAACTCTGTTCTTGTTTTCTTTGTGACGACTTCTGGGTGAGCTGGTTTGTGCTTTTCGAGGCAATTCAGGCAGGCTGGATGCTGTGTGTTGCTGTGAGGTTATGTTTTTGTGCAGGTGCTTCCACAGGCCCTCGGAAAGCTCTTCTTGGAGGTAGTTTACATTCCATCAACATGCAAAGGCAGTCCCACCTGACCACAGTGACCATTTACGTGGTGTGAGCAGCCAGTTGCCAACACTCAGAGCGCCAGTTGTAGGAGCATTTATGAGAAATCCTTTGCCTGAAATATGTTTTTAATAAACCATTCACTGAATATATTCAAATAACAAATAAATTCCTGCAAATCCGAGTCTATTTGCAGACAACTCGCAAATGAGAAAGGCTAAATTAATTGAATGCTTGAGTCACTGGGGATAATGGTCCAGCTGTAACACAGCTCTCCAGATGTTTGTTTGCAGAAGAGTGTGCTTTCATAGGAAAAGAAAAACACTCGTGGGTATATTAACTCAGAAAGAAGTTTACAGCTGTGTGCTTGCACGCTCTGCCTTGCACTCCCACCAGCCACTGCAGAGCTCTGTTCCAAGGCTTCCTCTCGCAATAAACAGCCTCTTTATTTCTCACTCATTGTCCTCTTGGCCATGCTTAGGCATCTGTGACGTCCAAAGTGAGGCAGTGGCCCTGTGAAAGCCTCCCAGGCTTCGGCAAATATCCCCCTCAGTGTGCTCCAGGGTGTACCGTGTGTTGCAAGTACAGCTGGACTGCTGCTGCTTCCAGTTTAGGCTGTTCTGGCTTGGCTTTTCCCTTTGATCTGGGTGGCTTTGCTGCACAGGACTGTAGGCTGGGAGAGCAGCCTGTGGTGCTTGCAGGGATGAGTGGAAGAGCTTTGGTCACTGGATTCACTTTAATTTCATCTAAAGGCTGGAGCTTTGCCCAACTTGTACCAGAGGAGCTTTGCTTTATCAGTACATTGGAGTCATCAGCCCGGTGCACTCCATCCATTTCCCTCGGTCTTGTTTTGTTTCTGTTGTTAAACAGCCCAAGCTGGTTTTGAAGCCCCGTAGCTGAAGTGCCCCATTACTCACAGGAGAGAGGACAATGGAACGAGGGGCCGCTCTTAAATGTCTCTCCACGTTGCTGTCATTAATAACTGCAACGCTGGCACCACTTGCTCCTAAATAGCCTCATTTATCAACAAGCAATTTACTGCGGGGACGCAGATAAGCTCGTGCCTCAGATACCCAGGAAACCACCTGCCAAGTCTTCCCCCACCTCCTCTTTGGCGTTTGAGAAGGGAGGAAGAGGGAGGCATGGGTAGGAAATGCTCCATCCAAGCTGTGACAGTCGTTGCCAGCCCCAAGGAGTTGGGTTGTGCTTCAAGGCCAGGACCGATGGAGGACGGGCTCGATGAGTTGCATGTCTTGTGTTTCTCGGGCTGTCACCTTTGAGAGGAGACTTCCAAGCACCTGGTTGTTTCTCTTGGGTCTCTCAAAGGTTTTGTTTGCTTTTGTTGTGGCTGCCCCATCCCTGGAAGTGTCCGAGGCTGGGCTGGATGGGAAACTTGGTCTACTGGAAGGGGTCTCTGCCCATGGCAGGGGAGTTGGAACTAGATGGTCTGTAAGGTCCCTTCCAACACAGGACATTCCACAGCTTTATGATCCAAGGGGGGAGAGGAGCAGGAAATGTTGCCTTTCCAAAGCTGTGGCTGCCTTGGGTTTCAAAGTCCTGGCCTGTTACTGTAAGTCTTGCTTTTACTGCAGCCGTATCTTGGAGATCAAGAAGTGCTAACTCTGCTCTGGGGAGATAAATCAAGGAGGGATTTCACTGCATCTTCATTATAACAAGGCAGAATTCATCACCCAGCACATGTTTTGAAACCTCAGAGAGTTACGATGACAGTCCAAGGCCGGTTTGATTACAGATCTGAAGTCTGCAGGCACAAACCTGACCGCTGGTACCATTTCCTTTGGCTCTGGGGCTTTGATGCACGTAGCAAAGCACACTCTGGAGCAAAACACCCTGTGATATTTGGCTGAGGACTGCTCTGAACCATTGAGAGAGCAGAGCAGCTGGGCCATAGGCAAGTGCAGCACGGAAGGGTTTGTATTCCCTGGCAGACTGAGAGCCTCGGGGATGTTTCAGCTTTTGTAAGGCACAGATGAGATTTCAAACAAGACGTGAATGAATCCCGCTCGCACTTGTGCAAGTGTAATTTGCTGACGGGTTTGTTTTGTTGGATTTTTTTTGTTGTTGGGTTTTTTTTCTTTTCCCCATTCATATTGATCAGTTCCTCAGCTTGACAGGGCTGCTGGTGGAGGCAGCAGTTCAGCACTGATGTTTGTGTGACTTCTAGCAGGTCATGTTGAGATGGGACAAGGGGCGATGGTTTTAAATGAAAAGAAAGTTGATTTAGGTAAGACACAACGAAGAATTTTTTTACACAGGGTGGTAAATCACTGGAACAAGAGGCTCCATCCCTGGAAACATTCAAGGTCAGGTTGGACAGTGCTCTGAGCAACCTGGTCTAGCTGAAGGTGTCCCTGCCCATGGTAGGGTGATTGGGTTAGATGGCCTTTAAAAGTCCTTCCCAACCCAAATCGTTCTATGACTTCTCCATTAGCATTGCTGCCTTACTGTTCTGGGAGTGTCTTACACCTTCCAGGTGTCCTGCAGTCCAGCTCAATGCCTGGAACCTGGTCCATAACCATTGCAACCTAATGAGCTTTATCTCTGACCTCATATTAATTGCAGAGCAGCTTCTCTTTTTTAATTAACACAAAGCTATGTTACCTTGCCTGGCTAAGATGCGAAATTCTGCGTGTGTCACCTTACTCATAAATCATTTATTGACACCAAGGAGCAAAGCACCTCATTAGATACATTTCTGGGGTCCTGCTTTTCTTCTGCTTGCCCTGGTGTGTTTCTAGAAAGCTTGGGGATTGTGGGTCACCTGCATCTTCTGGTCTCCTCTGCCCTCCTGCTGCCTGTCCTGAGGGGGAGATGGCAGTGGGCATGTGTACCCCTGTTCTTCCAAGCTGAGGACAGGTAACCCCCATCTGAATATTCCCAGTGCAGCTCCTGCTGGTTTCTTGCATCCCCTAAGTAGAAAGTAATCCCTGGAGCCAGGATTTGGTTTCAGTCAGCAGAGCTGGTTGGTACTCTCTGGTCACACGGTAACTCTGTGTCTCCCACCTGCTCTGGACCCCCTTTTTTTGGGAGAGGTGGCAGCAACTTGTCTGTCTTGATGGCACGTTTTGGCTTAATTTCTACCCTAAGCAATCATTGTCCAGTCTTTCCTAGTGCATGACTTGCTTCAGCTGGCTTTGATGCCTCGAATTTATGGGTGCTCAGCATCCCTGCCTGAAGTTGGTTTTAGCTGGCAAGACACCTCTGGGTGGTCAAAAAGGGAGGCTGTAGTCAAACTCCGGGGGGAAAGGTCTCCTTTCTATCTCCATGAAGATCCTTAGCTGTCCCAAGAAATGTTCTGCTCCCTGCCTGTGCTGCTTCGTGGTCATGAGAGGGACTTTGAACAAGGTATGGAGTGACAGGACAAGGTGAAAGGCTTTATCTGAAAGATGTGAGGTTTAGATTAGATATTGGGCAGAAAATGTTTCATCTGAGGGTGGGCAGGCCCTGGCACAGGTTGGTCAGTGAAGCTCTGGCTATCCCTGGATGTGTCCAAGGCCAGGCTGGATGGGGCTTGGAGCAACCTGGGCTGGTGGAAGGTGTCCCTGACCTTGGCAGGGGCTTGAAATGAGATGGTCATTATGGTCCTTTCCAACCAAAACCATTCTAGGATTCTCTGTGGATGGGACAGCTGTCAGCCATGTCTTTTAAAGAAAAAGGGTTGTGTCCCTAAGGAGGAACACTTGATTTTCCTGAAAATTGTAGATAAATGAAGGAAACTTGTAGGAATGCTGTGTTTGCTACAAATCCTTCTGCCATGTTTGGCTCTGACTTGCCAGGGAGGCTGGGTGTTGTTTCTCTCCACACTGGGACCTGTGACAGTGATTTCCTTTGACCTATCAGTTAGTTAAAACATCAACTTCTTTTTCTTTGGAGTGAGTCAGGGAGAGGGCAGGAAGGAACAAAGGAAATATTCCCTATTCTTTCTGTGCTGTTTCTGATTTCAAAAATTAATTAGAAAAGGATATTCGATGGATTTAGGGTTTAAACTTTGTGTTAGAAATGTTAATCAAGAGTGCATTAGGTAGGTTTTCCTTGAGGGGTTAGTGGGGAGGGTGTTCAGGTTGTTTCTGAGATGGGCACAAGGTGATGTGGAGCAGAGCTTGTGGGAGGTCTTTGGCCATGCAGAAGGAATTGGGTTTGCCTTCAGAGGTGGGGAGCACCCTCCTCTCTGCTCCCCAGAGCTGCCAAAACTGGGGCTGGGATCTCACCCAGTCAGTGCTGCTGTTCCAGCAGCTTTTCCAGGCCAGTTTTAAGAGCCCCAAGGCAACATTGGGGCTTTCTGCCATTATTTAATACCTCAGTAGATTTCACAGCTGGGATGTTTCTGCAAACCCCAGATTTATGTTTTCCTTTGTTTTTCCAACTCATCCTTTCTCCTCCCACCCCTCTATGTGTGTCTCATGGACAGTTGTCAGCAGTCCTTTGAGGGCAGCTCCAAAGAGCTCTGATATTTAGGGTTTTTCCAGAATCCCCTTCCCCAGCCTCCTGGGTGGGGTTGGTGTTGGGTGTGGGTGTAGATCTCAGTCTGATTTCCAGTTGGCAGTCCTAAAAAAGGAAGGGATTGTTCCTGCCAGGGTTGATTTGGAAATGGGTCTTGCCTGGTCTGTTGCTTGTTCTCCTGAGAATTGCCCTTGTCTTTGGGAAGCCTCAGGATTTTTAAGATGCTGCACTGAGTGCTTTCCTGGATATCTTGTGCATTCCAGTCTTCAATTTACAGCTTTGCCATAAAATATGGAGTCAATCTCATGGGATTTCCCCTTTGTAACCCCACAATGCTCTGTATTTATGCTTTCCTTAGTGTTTATTCCCCTCCTTGCCACCTGTTTTATTTATTCTCTGAGTTTACCAAACACAGACTATCCACGCTGGAAAGTCTAAATACTTCAATTTCCCAGTTCCCTGCTGCTCTTCTTGGTCTCTGACCCTTCTCAGACAAAGGTGTGAGTGAACCACCAGTTAATTTCCTTTAAAATCAATTGCAAACTAACTACCTTGAATGGTTGGCTCACCTGCAAAGTTCTGTGTGGGAACAGGATCCCATCCAGGCTGGAACCTGCTCCTCTCCTTCCCCCTCCTGTCGTGGGGATGAGGAGAGAAGGACAGAGAGCAATCAAAAGTGAATGAGACTCCTTGATAGAGCAACTACTGTGAGGGAACTTTTCCTCTTTTTATTGTAAGGGTGCAAACAATGGATGGAGCAGAATTTGCATAAAACTCATTAGAAAAAAAGTACAAGTTTCATAAATCTTCTGATAAATTAATGCGATATCATTCTGAACATGATGTATTAATTTTAGGATGAAATGAATGGGCCTGTGATCATTGTTGGTAATTATGAGGCTCTCAGGCAGTTTAGGGAGGAAATTATTTTTAAGAGGGTTTTTTAAGTGTGGGGACCCTTTCACACCAGGGGGATCTTAAGAGACCCAGACTCCTCCTTTTACAAGTGTTTCTTTCCTTATTTTACTCTCCTGGGTGTTTTGTTGGTTGTTCTTTTTTCATGCAAACAAAAGGAAACAGGAGTCCTTTCAGTTTTTGACAAATCCTTCATGTTCTCCCTTGTCCCAGGGAAAGCTTGGGTTTTGTAGTGAAACAGAGGGCAGGAATTGCTGGATCCCAACCTGAGCAGTCAGGGGTAAAGGAGAAGCACCAAAGGCACCCCCATGGCCACTGCTGTTTGCAGGGATGAACACCTTTTTATCCCTTTTTCCAGGCAGATTTGGACATACCATGGCCATACTGAGGTGTATCAGTGATTTTTGGCAGCAACATGCCAGCGTGGTTGGAGATTCTGATGAATAAAGCCCTGTCTCCAGCCCAAGGAGGTGCTGGTGAGCAGGCAAAGGCTGTGACCTCCATCCATAGGTTGGGGTTGGCAGGGAACTTAAAGATCTTATTCTAACACCCTGCCATGGGCAGGGACACCTTCCACTGTTCCAGGTTGCTCCAAGCCCCATCCCACCTGGCCTTGGACACTCCCAGGGATCCAGGGGCAGCCACAGCTTCTCATCAGCCTGCCCCCCTCCCAGGGAAGGATTCCTTCCCAAAATCCCATCCAGCCCTGCCCTCTGGGCAGTGGGAAGCCGTTCCCTGTGTCCTGTCCCTCCATCCCTTGTCCCAAGTCCCTTTCCAGGCTCTCTTGGAGCCCCTTTAGGCACTGGAAGGGGCTCTAAAGTCTCCCTGGAGCCTTCTCTTCTCCAGGCTGGAGACCCCCAGCTCTGCCAGCCTTTCCATGCACTGCAGCAACACAGCACCGGGATAAAGCCCTGTGTTTGAAAGTGGGTTTGGAGAGATTGGTGTGTGTGTTGCTGTAAGACCTGTTAGAAGGCTGATGGAGTAAATTGCTCTGTCTTAGCAGTGTCAGTGTTGAGTTTAATTAGAAGGATGCCACTACTCTGCCCATGTTCATGCCAGCACCCAGTGACTGCATGCACAGCATCTACCATGAGAACCTCAGGATAATGACAAGAAATTTCCATAAACTATTGATTTTTATATCTTTTCGCTTCTTATTTATCTTACAAAGTTAACCAAAGTGCTCAGTAAACAGCCAAGGAAACCAAACAAACCCTCTGTATGGCTGCCCTCACTCAGCTCTTCTTTACCTGCTGCTGCTCTCTTCGTTTTAAACTGCTTAAAAAAGCCTTTTAAACAGCTTTAAACACCCTTTTAAACATCCCTGTGAGACCTGGGGGGGACGAAAGGCAGCTGATGGTCTCTTTCTGAAGTTTGCCACTGGCTGTCAGCTCTGCTTATGGATTCTGTCTCAACACTGACTCCCCACTTAACTAACTAAATACAGCAGAGAAATTACAGGCTCTGTCTCTGAGCATCTGAGGAGCTAGGAGACACTCTCCTGCCGTGCCTTGCACTTCCCAGCTTGATAAACTCCCTCAGAAATGGTTTTGACTGCACAGATTTGTTTTCCCTCTCCCCTGTCACCCCTGTGTTTGGCTCCTTTCTCTGCCGTAGCTGATGACAGCCTTGCACGTGGCTCCTGGGCCAGCTGGTCCAGCCCTTTCCCCCCTCACCATTGGTGAAGAGCTCTTATTTTTCTGATGGCAGAAAGTGTTCTTTTCTCTTTTATTTATTTGAGACCCTTTTAAAAAAGCTGTTGGTGTCTCCCTGCCCTCTTTGGCTCACTCTGCAGTGTGGTAATTGTAGTGGAGACAGCCTTGGTGCAGGATTAACTGATGCTCCCCATTAGCACCTGGGAAGAGAAGGGTGTAACGTTGAGCTCAGCTTGAATTGTAGGAGTGGAAACTTTCTTTGGGGAGTCCTGCTGGAAAGGAGGAGGTCAGGGAGGATCTCTTGAGGTTGTGCTTATGAAATGAGCTTGGGGACAGGCCTGGAGGTGGATGAGTGGGTTGCCCGTGTATGTGTGATGTGCTTTTAGGTACCCTGAGTGTAGCTGAGTGATGTTGGCCAGGGTTGAAACTCAGCATGGCAGAGTTTTGCTATTCCTGTTCACCTAAGGAGTGCAGGAGTGGAGGTGAAGAGACCCTGGTGCCTGCCAGAGGTTTCCTGAGCCCACAGGTGCTTTGGTTGCCCTTGCAGCCCCCCACACTGACATTGCCCCCTGCACATCAGGTGGGTCACCTGTGCACACTCTGTCCCCAGCTCTGGATTTGTCCTTGGCAGGAAAGTGATGAAGCCTCATCCCAAACACTGGAGCAGCTCCCACTTGAAACTAGATTCTGCTTTACTTCCTTTGCTAGGGAGTCACTGTCCTTTCCTCTCCCTCCCATTGCTCAGCAGCACAGAAATATTGGCATTTCTTTTCTTTTCAAAGACTTTGGGAAAGAGCTTTTCTTTTTTTCCTCTTTTTTTTTTCCCTGAAAGTTGAAAGAGAAAATGAATTACAGGCAAAGAAAAGGGAGCAGGTGACAAATGAGAAGGACAGGGTTGGAATTTCAAGATCAAATCCATCAAATCCTGTCACTGAGCCCATCAGAGGCCAGGCTGCTGTGATGAACTGGTATACTGGAGATGCCTGTACTGGGGTGACTGGGGCAGGAAGGCAGGGCTAGGTTGTCCCGTCTGCTTTCCAAGGAAAGAGGGGGGGCCAGCGAAATGTTGTGGCACCTACTTTGGAGCAAAAATGTGGTGCTGGTCTTTGTGTCAGGGGACCCCTTGCTGTAGGGTGTGGTTGCTAAAATGACTTTTGACTAAATTTCTGCTGGTTTGAGAAGCTGAATGGCAGCTGAATGATCCTTGTGCCAGCTTTTAACCTTGGTGGAGGACCACAAACACTGCTCTTGGCATCAGGGCTGTCTCCCTGCTGTTTTCCTCCCTCTGATCCATTTGCTGCTGCTGCTTGGAAAATTGAGGGGTTTTATCCTGCAAAGCCCCTGGTCCCTGAGCTGAGTGCCCCTGGTGCTGGCTGGCAGCTCCAGTGGCAGGACATGGGGAGCCAAGAAGATATGACCCAGATCTCAGGAGTCAAGGAGAAAGAGTTTTTAAACTGGTTGTTAAAAACAGGGATTAAAATGCCTCTTATATTAAAGTGTAGCTGATGCCTGAAGTCTTGAGCCCAAAAGCCAGTCAGTGGAGAGATTCCTATTAACTCCACTTGGGTATGAATCAGACCTTTTAACAGAGAAGCTTATTAAGCAACTAATTAGAAAGCTGCCCCTTCTGTTGGATCCCAGTGCCCTCCATCCCACCCCAACCCATTCCTGTGTGGACTGTGTCAGCATCTTGCTCGGGCAGCTTCTTCATCCTCCAACTCCCTCCCTGCCCCTGAGACTCGGTGCTTCCAAAGCCCTCAGGGAGATCTAGGATTCTCCCAGAGTATGAGTTTTTTCTCTTTTTTCATCCCCTTCTTGAAAGCAAAATCAATGGAGAGGAAATGGTGGTGGAGGTGGGGGGAGGACACAACCCCTTCTCCCCATTTTCCTCCTTGGCAAAGTGGAAGGGCAGGAAAAATATAGAGGTTCACAGCTGCAAACAAGATGCTGAGATGAGTTCCTCTATGGGATGGAAAAGTACACCCCGTGAAGCAGCCAAACCGAAGGAAATGGTAACAAAATCTGAGCAGGAACTAAACAAGAGGCAACAACAGCAGAAAAAAAAGCAGCTCCTGAGGTCAATCAAAGTTCAAGACTGGGAGAAAGAAGAAAATCTGTGTATGTGTGAGAAAGAGGGAGAAGTAGCTGTGATTGAGAGAAAGGAGGCAAAAGGAGACGAGATAAATTCTGATTATCTGGTGGAATCAAGACACTTAACTGCCCTGTCTGATTCCTGAGAGGAAACAAATGGAGCCTATAACTTTGCACTGCAGAAGGGATAATTTGTCCCTGTTTGCTCAGCCCTTGCTGGAGCCAGGTCGCTGCTTGGGCTCGAGGAGACTTGAACAGCATCCTCAGCACGACCCTGGGGAGAGGTGGGAAGGTGTTTTGATTAGTGAGTGCCCTGAGAGGGGTTTCTGATAGATGTGGCACAACTTTGGCTCTGCATGGCCTGTCTGAGCAGGACCTTCTGCTTCCTGATGATTTCCCAGTGGTTCAGACACTGGAGGGGTTTGGATACCAAGACAGTGGAGTCCAGCTGTGTCTGGGGCTTGCCTTGGTCTGGCTTCACTTACAGATGGGCCAGCAGCACCTTCCCTGGGATCACCCAGGGAAATGGGAGGTTTTTTCCTCTGCTGAGTGGTGACCCTGTGCAGATGCATCACCTGTGGGTTTACCTTGTGCTCTCCTGCTAGTCTGTTCATCTGTCCCTGGAAATGGAAAGAGGGAAAAGAAAGGGAGGTGGAATAGGATAAAATAAATAAATACAATAAATTGGTGCTAAAGAAATCAGTGGAAGGCAGCAACTTCTGTTGCAGTGATGAAAGTGGTGAAGGTTTAATACCACACTTCTAAACTTAGCATTGCCTTGGAGTGAAACCTGCAAAAAAAGTGGGATAAAGCAATTGTAAAGTCTCATTTCTTATTCAGGGTTCTGTTTCTTACTATCTTCTATTTAATTTCTTGTTTTGATCTGTAACTTATACAGTTGTTGTGACAGGGGATGCTGGTCACAGCCTATAGGATTCAAGGGTTAAGAACTAATGGGGAAAAGGTTAACAATGGGCCAATAAAGGGGGGTTATCACATCACCTGGCCAAAATTCTTGCATACTAATTAGGAAGAGAAGGGTTTTCTCTCAAGGGGTTTTGGGAAGGAGAAGGGTGGCTCAGGGAGAAAAAAGGTAAAGACTCCATTTTACAATACAGTAAAAAGCCTCGGGTTTTTAAGACACTTTGGTTGGTTTCTTCATCTCCTTCACAGGCCCGCTGTTACAATTTGAAATACCTTTTTTCCCTTGTCATGAGCTGGAGGTGCTCTGAAGGTAGAGTGGTGTTTACTGCCTGGTTGGAGGGGTAAGGAAATGGGTGAAAGAGCTCCTAGAATTTGGTGCCTCTCTTGTGAGGGTTTAAGATGGAATTTTCCTGTTACAGTGCAGCTCACACTTTAAAGTTCTGAGCTGCCCTATCTATGTCCTAATGAAGTTTCTTGAAGGAAAGAAAAAATGAGGAGGGTGTAGGCTTGGAATGTTCCTGATATATTTCCCTTTCCTCCTTTACCCACCAAATCTGTCCTTAATTTTGCTCCTCTGGGAGCAGAGGGCAGTTGATCCCAGAGTGCTGGGATTTCACAGGGATCTGACTCCACAGACTGGCAGGAGCGAGAGCTGGAGATGGGATGATGTGCTTTGCCCAGAAATGCCTTGCTTCCCTCTCCAGGTTATCCTGAATTTAGGAACTGAATTCCCTGGCAGTGGGAAATAGCTGTAATGTAAATAGAGGAGAATTAAAGATTTGTTTGCTGATTTATTTATTTATTGGTACACAAACCATGAATGGGACTATGATCAGAACTGGGTGGCTCGTGGTTTTCCTATTCAGCAGGGATTTGAAGATCGTTTCCCCTCCAGTTTCAACCAAGATCTTTTTGAGTTTGAAGTATTTGCCATTCTGGAGGGAATTGCAGATAGCTGGTTGATCCAGGGGTTTTGAATGGGATGTAAAGAGGGCAAGTTTGTTTCTCAGTTTAAGTTGGACAGAATAAAGAGGCATGACCCTGGATTTACCTTGTCCTTGTTCCTGGTTTTCACTGTGGTGGGGACTGGCACAGTCTTCTTGTTCTTTGAGGGAAAGGAACTTTTACTAAGGATGACTTTGGATGTCCTCCAGTGTAAGACTAAGTTAGTACTTTGTTTTCTGTCAGAGAAAGTGTAGGGTCTTTATTTCTCTGGTGTTGGCTGCACTGAAGAGATGGGAGATGAACAGTTTGATCACAGTTTGGATAAAGACTCTTGCTTTTGTCTTTGTCCAAAATGTCTTTGATTGTGACCCATCACTCACTTGTACCCGTGTTGGTGAAAGGAATTTTTTCCCAGTGGTTAATTCTAGCTGCTCTTTTTAAAACAACTGCAATTCCTTCTCCAAAGAGAAATTTCACCACGTCTGGGCACTGAGTCTTGCTGTGCTTTCATGGAAGAGTCATTGCTAAGTATTACATTTTGTCCTCCACACGACCTGAGTCATCTCACTCTTCTTAGTCAGAGATGAAGCTTTTAAAGACTTTTTTATGGGAAAAGCACTTTTGTTAGCTCTTGAAAGTTTGTGGCTTCCTCTTGCACCCAGTCCTGAAGATCCAGCTAGCCAGGCAGCTTGTAGAATTGTAGCCTTGGCAGAACTCACCTCCTGAGCCTAAAAGTTACTCCTGAGTTCCCAGAGAGCACCGTGGCTCTGCCAGGCAGGGCGTGCAAGGAGCTCCTGACATCCTTTGGACCTTCCAGAATGGCTTTGGGATGTTCTCCTCTGCAGCTGTGGCCCACCAGCCTATTTTGAGGGTGCTTGGAGCAGGGTCATAGGAACAAATATTTACCAAACGAGTCCAAATTACCAAGGGCTTCACCTGGCTGCTTGGCCCCCCTGTTATTTGTCATTCTGTCACCTGAATTGGTGCCAGCAGCAATCTGATGTGGCACCCAGTGAGGTGGGTCCTCATTCCAATGTGCTTCATCAATGTCGCAGGGCACTAAATTTTTAATCAGAAAGTCATGGCAGGTGAAGTCAAATGCCTTATAGGAGTCTATTATTTCTTTGCAGTTACCTTTATCTGCCAAAATTGTAATCTCATCAACGAATAAAATCAGGTTTGTTTGACAAGGTCTATTTTCCATAAAATCGTGTTGACTGGCATTAATTATGTTCCTATCATTTAATTCTTTATTAATGGAATCTCCTATCAGCTTTTTCCATTATTTCCCCCGTGATTGATGCCAGGCTGGTCGGTCGGTAATTGCCCAACTCTCTCTGCTCTCCAAACTCTGCTGCTCCTTTTGCCCTCTGCTCTGCTGGAGCTTCCCTCCTCTTCCCAGATGGCTGAAATTTGGGCATCTCTTCTGCTTGGCCAGATGACTTGGGGTATGGAGTGCTGTTGTACTGCCAAAAATGGCCCATGCAGAGTATGTACCCCCATCCTCAAGGCTGGGCAGCCAAGGGGATCTTCCCTCCTTATCTCTGTGCACCTGCTTTTTGCCTCCTATTTTCTCCCCCATCCTGCTGAGTCCTGCTTGGGCTGGATTAAGGTGAGGTTCTCTTTTGATAAGGGTGAGGAAGGAGAGGATCTGTGGTTCAGCTCATTTGTACCAGACAGAACAGTCAGACCATGCACAGCCTGACTCCCCTTGAGGCACCACGGGAAAAGAGCTTGGGGATGGTTTTGGGTCTTCCACAGACCTGTGTTCTCTGACAAGCTATTTTCAGGATTTCCTTCTCTCTGTCGTGTTTGGCTCATGGTTTCTTTCCTCTTCCTCCCTCCCAGGTTCCTCAGTGACTCAGCTGCTGGCCCGGGACCTGGACAATGACCCTCTGGTCTTCGGTGTGGTCGGGGAGGAGGCCAGCAGGTTCTTCGCCGTGGAGAGTGTCACCGGTGTCGTGTGGCTCAGGCAGCCCTTGGACAGAGAGGTAATTCAGCTCACTGCTGAGGGAAGGCAGAAACCAGCTCTGCTCAGATGAGTGGTGGCTCTCCACCCCCTGTTGTTCCCAATGGAGCTGGGAATCCAGGTGTCCCCATGTCCCTAGCCACCCTGTCACTGTCTCCAGTTCAGTGAGGACATGGGGAATAAGCAGGGTGCTCTGGTTGGATCTGGCCTTCTGGTTTTCCTGGATGCCAGAATAATATCTGTGACTCTGGAAGGAAAGGGAATAATAAATGGAGATGATCTGCCAAAGAGCCAGGATGCTCCTACAGTCAGGGGAATCTACAGGCTCTCTCTTTAAAGCTCTATTTCAATTAAATCCTTTACTATTTAGAACAGTGTGTGAAGAGATGTGAGGTGTCCCTGCTTATTCAATCTCATCAAGACTTTTCATCCTCTTGCGAATTCAAGCTGCTGGATGCTAAATTTGGCAAGATTCTTGCCTTGGA
This sequence comes from Campylorhamphus procurvoides, assembly GCA_013396655.1. Lineage (NCBI taxonomy): Eukaryota > Metazoa > Chordata > Aves > Passeriformes > Dendrocolaptidae > Campylorhamphus > Campylorhamphus procurvoides. The sequence goes on along the minus strand of WBMV01007157.1, from coordinate 192,577 downwards.
GCTCTTTCACACCCCTATTTTCCATGGCAGCTTTGGTGTGCAAGGATGGGATCCCATCCAGGTGCCAGCTTTACTAAATCCCTGGCCCTTTCTGCATTCCTGGAGCGAGGAGGAAAGGATGGCATGGGCACTTGAACAGGAGCTTGGGAAGACTGGGAAAATATTTCATGGCTTGGGCAATGTATTTCATTTCCCCTGTGCTTGTGTTGCCTGTATTTAGTGCTTCTTTGGCCGGCAGCAGCATTATGAAGATCAAACCTATTAACACACCTCAGGCACTGGTGGTCCGGATTGGAGCCAGCCAGAGGTTGGGATGTGAAGGAGCAGGATGGTGGATGCTGCTCAGGCTGGAGAAGGGAGGAGGGCAAACCCAATTTCACAGCGTTGAGAGCGAGGCTTTGGAAAAATAAAGTGTTTTTCTTCACCCCTCTCCCCTCCGCCTCCCTGTGCCAACAGCTGCTGGCATGAGTCATAAATCTTCCCTCATTCAAATGCCTCCTGCTTCCCTGTGCTCATGATGCCAACCTTAAGCCAAGCAGGGTGATCAATAGATTTTAGGGGTTTTTAGATTTTTGGGAAGGGAAGGAGCTGAGCAGAGCTTGGATGTGTGGACGGGCTCAGCTGGGAGAGGAGCCTGCACCCATCAGCTCCTCCCAGGGGCTCAGAGTCAGAAGAATACATGGAAGACCATGAAGACAGACCAGTGTGTGGCTTGGGATGGACATGGGAAAGGTCTAAAGGACCCGGGAAAGGTGTAAATGACAGTTTGTGGTGGAGGAAGCAGGACGGCCTGGGAAGGAAGGGATAGAGGTGGACAGCAGGCTGGGAGCAGAGAACACTGGCCTGGATGCACGTGGTCAAAAATTCAGGGGGGAGAAAGCCATGTGAGAGACTTGGTGGGGAAGGAAAAGCATGGGATCGATTCTTGTACAGTGAGGGAGAAAAAGAGAGGCTTGAAAAAGGAGGAGGAGTCATAGTAAGGTAAATGATGCAGGAAAAGGGGAAATATAGAATAAGAGGAAAGAGTGAATGTATAGAGGCAAAATGAATTTTGAAAGGTTTTTTGTTTGGTTTGGGTTTTTTAACTCCTAGGAAGATTAGAAGTAAACCAGTTTTGCTTTTTTTAAAGACCCTGAGGCTAAAGAAGTATGTGTTAAAATACTTAGAGGCAGAAATTAGTATGCAGGAGCTTTCTCTGATTATTTTATTGAGCTTTTAAAATTTAAATGCTCAACAGGTTGTTTCCTATCTCATTTTTCTTTCCCCCCCCCCCCTTAATGCATTGGCCCTTGTGGATGAGCAGTGGGAAAAGAGGGCTGAAAGGCTCTGGTGCAGCAGGGTGGGATGTCACAGGGAGCAGAGAATCTCCTTTCCATCAGGATTTCAGCTTTTCCTTCTGCCTATAAGCAGGGGCATGTGCTGGGAAAGGCTTGGGTTCCAGGCTGTTTGGATGGAGGGGGGCAGATGTGGGGGCTCCTGCTCTGGGCACTGGTTGCTGCTGCCTGTCCCTGGGTGATCTCATTAGGAACAAATCAACCAAAGCTGCAGCAGGGAGAGCCATTTCAAGCTTGCTTTCCAGCCTTTCCTGCGTGATGCTTTGGAAACATCGAGTTGCTGTGCTCCAGCAGCTCAGGTAGGGCAGGGACAACAGAGGTGGGAAGGGATGAGGGAGGGATTGCCAGGACTGGAGGGGAACAAAACACCAGCTGGTGGCCAGGTAGATGTGGTGGCCCGAGTTCTGCTGTCCATCCCTGCAGGATTCCTTGGTAAAACTTGAGCTGAAATGATTGCTGGTGGGAAAGAAAGGCCAGGAAGAGAAGGTCTGCCTCCACTAGCTATATCCCTCTGCCCTGATACCAAAAAATTCCCCTTTCCCACTTGTCCCTAACCCCAGTGACTTTTATATTTCAGACCAAGCTGTTAATGTAGTTAAAGCTATAAGGGGCAGAGAGAACTGTAGGGGAATTTCATGGGATTTCAGCCAGTTCTTAGTACAGACTGTGGACTTACCCCAGTGTTCCCAGCGGCATGTTAGGTAAGTTGGGAAAGCAGCAGCAAGATTTAGGTGTCCTCAATGAGACTGTGTTGCATTGTCATCTCGAGCAAAAGCTAATTGTGGGCCTTTTTCTTCAAATTTTCTCCTCCTTTTACATTGTCCCCGTGTCGTGGAGGTGGTGCTGGGTCACAGTACACCCTGGGTGAAAAACTGCTTGTCTCCACCTTTCACTTACTCATTCTCACTGCTACAGGCTGTCAGTCCATGGCATCAGGGGCTGGACAGGCTTGCAGAGGGAGCTGGAGCTTGCTGGCACCTGCAGAAGGTTGAACAGTGGGCTCCTCTCATCTCTTGAGCCTCGTTGTGTGCTGCTAGGCAGGGAGTCAGTTCTGTAATCCCTTCATCCCCCTGAGCCAGGGCAGAGCATCTCTCTGTGCCTGTGAAACACACAGAGGAGCCCCAGTGGCATCCAGATTTCTCAGCATTTCCTGCCTAATGCAGGTAATGGCACTCAAGCGCCTCTTCTCTTCTGGAGGGTCCTGAAAGCATTTTGTGTGTAATAATATTGGCTAAAAGTCCCAAGCCTGCCATCTGCAGATAAACGCTGCAGTATCTTTAATTATATGTTTTTTCTTCTCTTTCCCTTTCAGACTAAGTCAGAATTCACGGTTGAGTTTTCTGTCAGTGACAGCCAAGGGGTGAGTGTGACTTCTCATTTCATGGTGTGTGGCACAGACAGAAGGGAGCAGGGGAGGGTGAGTGTGGGTCACCGGGGGACCTTCTGCATTGCCCTTTGGTCTGAAGCCAAGTCAGAAAACACAGCCACAAGCTTTAGGCTTTAAATGCACACTGAATGCTGACACCTAACCCTGCTTTTATCCTTGTGACCACAGGTGATCAAGGGGACAGTCAACATCCAAGTGGGAGACGTGAATGACAACGCCCCCCAGTTCCACAACCAGCCCTACAGCGTCCGCATTCCAGAGGTAGGGATCACCACAGCCTCTCACTGCAGCCAACACCAGGCTCTTCTGGTTGCCAGCACAGAGCTGGCTGTGTGAGAACCACTGCTCTACAGGGCTTTCCTTTTGCCCTGGATCCTCATGGAGTTGGGGGAGGGTTAAACCTCCTCTGGAAGTTATTGCTGCCTGAAAATGGGCAGAGGAAAAGTGATGGTGGAGTGGGTGTTGGTGCAAGGCAGATGGAAGAGGAGATTTGGAGCCTTGCTGACATCTTTTCCGTGACAAATGGGGAGTTTTAAAATAGGTGTAAATGAGAATCTGTGTCTTTTTCTCTTCCTTGGAGCTGGAGGGATGTGCAGCTATTGTCACAGAGGTGACCTGAGGCAGAATAACTGTTTTTCCAAATGCCTGAATTCTGGCAGAGCATTGTCCAAAGGCTTCTGCCCTGGCTGATGGTTTCCTTTAACAGTTCCATAGCAGGACTTGTCCCATGACGTCCCTGGAATAAAATAGGTAGGAAGGGACCACAGGAGATCATCTGGCCCAAGGTTTCCACTAAACCAGTGAGAATTTTCATGTTAGATCAGGTTGCTCAGGGCTTTATCTAGACAAGGGTTGAATATCCCTAAGGGCAGAGTTTCCACAACCTTCTGTGCTGGCCATTGCAAAGGAATGCCCAAAGGATGTGGCATCCACTTGTCCATCAGTGAGAGCTTCTGTACCTGCAGCTCGACTTGGAAGATATAGGGCAGGAACTTAGAGGTCTGATGTCAATTTAGACTTTAAAGAAGTGGTTTCTGGTGCTAGATGGAGAAGATCAGGGTTTTCTGTTTGAAATAGGGGATTAGCAGGGCATTTGACATCCTCCAGTGGAGGAAATCTTTTCCTCTTGCACCCCAGTGCCAGGGCAGAGCCAGTTTTTCCCAGATCATGCCTTGAGGGGGTGCAGGTGAGGTTGTGTGTGTGAAATCAAGCAGCTTTGGTAAGTGAGAGGTACAAAGGATTGAGTTACCATGGTGTATTTAATATGCCAGCTGCTGCTGCCCCACCGTGCTGGGCTTTGATCCCTCCCTGTCCCTCTGCTGCGAGGATGAGGTTTCTTCATTAGAGTTCTTGTGATGTATGAGCCAGGAGTCTTAGTCTCATCTTTGTGATAAGTCACCTGAAACCTCCCTGCGAGGATGACCCTGGGTCAGAGTCAGTTCTTCTGCTCCTTAAGGCATGAGCAGTGCAGAAATGACCTGGCCAAGCCCACAGGAGATGCCCCTCACTCTTGCCTTCTGCTCAGGACTCGGAGAGCTGGCAGGGGTCTGTCCTGCCTTGCTGCCAGTCCTGCCAGTGCTGCTCTGCCTGCAAAGCAACAGGAATGTCAGTAGGACTGGAGGAGAAGAGTCTCCTCTCTCCTGCCCTCAGATTTATCTCTGGTTTTGCTGTTCCTCTGCCACAGAGGACTCCCTTCTTCTTGTGAAAAGAGATGGAAATGGGTTTCTGTGTCTCCCTTAGGAACTGGGGCTGTGTTAAGCCCTGGTGCTGGTTTGGAATCACAGGGTCATGGAATTCTAGAATGGTTTGAGTTGGAAGGACCTTAAAGCTCATCTCATTCCAACCCCTGCCATGGGCAAGGACACCTTCCACTTGAGCAAGGCTGTTCCAAGCCTTGTCCAACCTGGCCTTGGACACCTCCAGGGGTGGGGCAGCCACAGCTTCTCTGGGCAACCTGTGCCAGGGTCTCACCACCCTCACAGGGAAGAATTTCTTTCTAATATCTGATTTAAACATGTTCTCTTCCAGCCAAAAGCCATTCCCCCTTGTTCTGTCACTACACATACATAGAAAATTAAGGCTGGCTGAGGAAAGGGAACTGCAGGCAGGTGTTTCAGACAAAAGTAAATGAAAGAACAGGAGGCTGGGCCTTAGAGCCCCTCTCTGGCATGTCACACCACTTTGCACTTGGGATGTGGTTCTGCTGGGAGGGATTTCCAGGTCCACCTGGCTGTTTGGGGTACAGCAATCCCAGTTATTCCCCCTGTGCAGCTGCTGTGCACTTGGCCTTTGGAGCTGTGCTCTTCTGGAGCTTGGCCTTATCTAATTATAAGGCGGCGTGTGCCAGTTTCCAGTTTCTATCCGTGATCTTTAAGCAAGGGCACCGATCAGAGGTAATGAGGCACAAATGCTCTGCCAGCATCCTGGAGACACTTCTGTTCTTCTGCCAGGGAGAGAGCCCTGCCTTATCAGGCACTCTGAGAGCAGGGGCTGGGGTCTCACCACCCAAAGAGGACCCTCCAAGGGCTACAACCTACAGGAGATATCAGCAATAAATTTCCTCTGGATGTGGTGGCGTGGCTCTCAAGGAGGTGTTTGCTTGGCTTTGAGAGCTGTGCTGAGCCACAGGTTTTCCGTGTTGCTTGTCAGAGCTGGAGGTGATGTGCCATGGAAATGTGTCAGGGGACACCCAGGGAGCAGCCATGGTAGGGGGTGACAGTATCCCCAGGTCACCCCGTGCTTCAGACAGCTTGAAGGTGAGCAGTGAGAGGGCAGGTATCAAAACCTGCCTCAAAGAGCACTCAGCCCGAATCAAAGGGCCTGTGGATAATGAATGAAGAGGAGCTGGAGCCTGGAGAAAGAGAAGAGGCTAGTGTGGCTTTGAATAGACTGGCTCTGTGCAGATTTGGCAGCTAATGAGGGTTTTTCTCTTTTTAATTTTGAGATAAATGGATGTATCGATTTGCAGTTGTCGTAGCTAATGGAGCAGCAACCGAAAGGCTATTTAAACCTCACTGCTGTTGTGTGGCACTCGGAAAGTCAAAAGAAGAGTGTGCATAAATAAATGGAACACGAAGTAAACTGACCTTTAAAAACAATACTGCCTCTAAATACCCATCCTGGTGTTTGACGCGGTCCGCTTGGTGTGAGAATGGGAATTTATTTGGGCACGGGCTGCGGATTGTGCTCCCTCTGCGGTGTGGGGAGGGGAGGAGAGGATGCCTGGTTTAACTTCAAATTCCTCCACACCACAGCAGCTCTGAATCCCCAGGCCAGGGATTGCTCCAGTGTGGGGCTGATGCCACCGGTCCTCTGCGTGTTATTGCATCCCTGGTACCTGCCTGGAGTGGCTGAGGGAGGTGCCCCCATGTCCAGAGAGGGACATTGCTCCAGTGTAATGGTCCATCCCGTCTGGGCAAGGGCGCCCCGTGATTTGCTTGTCAAAAGGCAACGAGGCGGCGCGGGTGCTCTCGAGTCTGTAAAGAAAAGGGGAATCCTGCTAGAATTGGCAACTTAATTCACCAAGCTGGCCTCGACAGAGCTCATTAAGTTCTCGTGTATTCATTTCAGGCTAATGGCTGTCATGCTGGCTGCTGTTTGATTTGCTGTAATAGACTTTTATGGCTTTCCAGTTTGCAAGGACGTGTGTGCCTGTGTCTGAGCCCCGTGGTGCTGCTGTAGGACATTAGTTAGCCACTCATGTGCTTGCTACTCTGACCTTCAGGGTTTGCTCTCCTCTTGGATGCATCTGTTGCGTTTTACCTCCTGCTCCCCCTCTTTTTTACCTTCCTTACCCAACCCCAGGGTACTGTGTTTCTGGGATTCTCGGGGTTTGGCTTTTAAGCAAGGAGAGATCTCTTGCCAAGCCTGTGGCCGGTTGTTGTGGCCATGCCTCAGTTTCTGACAAGTCCAATCTGCTTTATCTAATCCCTTTTTCCATTTGACTGGATCCGTAGGGAACTCAGAGTTGTTGGTTTGTCACAGTTCAGTGCTTTTAGGTGAAGCAAGCAAGCAAAGTGGAGCCAAGTGTGTTGGTTTTGTGGTACCTGGTGTGATGGTGAGATCAGGGTGGACTGTTACCCCTTTTCAGTCCCTGTTCCAAACAGGAGACCTTCTGGGGTTTCCACACAACTTCCCAGGGCAGTGATGGAGTCACCAAAAGCTGTGTGGATGTGGCATTTGGGGACATGGCAGTGCTTGGGGAATGGTTGAACTTGCTCCTATAGAGGGCCTCTTCAACCTCAATTGTACTGCAAAGAGAATAAACTTCAAGTCTAGTACATTGGGAAAAGCTGTTTTACCTCGTAACCCCCCAACATCCTGAGCTTGCTGATCAAGTTCAAGCCATCCATGGCTTTCTCTTGGCACTGGAGCATCAGGAGTTCTCCTATGCTGGCAGAAATGTTGCTTAATTGTTGCTTTCTTTGCTGAATGTTCCCTCAGGAGGTTTCCATTGAGGTTTTCTCTCCTTTGGTGCTCTTCCCACCTCATTCCTCCTGTTATATTTAACACACTGAGTGATTTATGAAGTAATATTTATTACATCTTGGGGTTACAACCCCCCATCACTGGGAGTGTCCAAGGCCAGGGTGGATGGGGATTTGAGCAACCTGTTCTAGTGGAAGGTGTGCCTGTCTGTGGCAGGGGGTTGGAACTAGAATATCTTCAAGGTCCCTTCCAAGCCAAACCATTCCTTGATTCTATGATTTTCCGGAAAAAGCTGTCCTCAGCTAGGCTCTGGACCAGAGACTGCCACTCAGCACCCCAACCATTCATGAAGTGGCAGTTGTACCACAAAAAGGGATCTGTAACTTGACTTAGTAATTATAACAGAGCTCTGTGTTCAAAAGGATTGGTAACCACAACCATCCACCTGGGGAATGTGCTCATGTCGTCCTGAATTCAAACAAGCACTAGTAAGAGGCAGGGCTGTGGGAGAGGAGTTTAAAAAAGGAAAGGGAAGTTTCTGGGCAGCACACAGCCTTGTCGAGGCAACCACAGCCCAGCTTGTAGGTGTCGCCTCTCCTGAGCTCAGCCTTGATTTACCAATTTATTTTAATTGGGAGGCAGGCGGGCACTTACCATCAGCAGCAGTCCCTTCTGCTCGGGGAGCAGCCTCTGGGATTGAGCCTTCACAAGCTGCTGGTCACCATTTCCATCCTTAATACGGTGATGGAGCTGAAATCGTGGCTTTTATGATGTTTTTTTCTTAATTGTGCAGAAAAGTATTTGCCGGGGAAGGGGGGGAGAAAGGAGGGGACTGTCCCTGCCCTGTCCCATTACGCAGCCTGGAACCAGACCATGCTCCACAGCAAACAGAGGCAGGGAGGAGCAGGGAAAGGCCCCGAAGCCCTTGCTGTAATTAAAATTATTATTTTGCTTTAACGGTAATAATGTCAGTAATTACATCAGTTTCCCTGCCATCCTGCCCGGGCGTCTTCGGGGGCTCGTATAATTCTATTGCCATGGCTCGGGCTGATGCTGCGCATACGAAGCAGCTGCAGCCAGTGGGAGCTCCCACTTCAGCTGCATTAGCCATTCCCTTCCACACTCCCAGCCACCTTTGGGGGCTTTTTTCCTCCCCCTCCTCTCCTTTAAATAAAGAGTCTTTGCAGTGCAGGCGATGATAACAGAGCTGATAAGGAAGATGTTCCTACCACATTGCAATAATGGGCTACAATCATTGCTGGTTGCTTTCCTGCCTCCTTTCTTTTTTCTTCCCCCCCACCCTCTGGTTTTTTATCCCCTTTCTCTCCACTTGCTGTTTTCCTTCTCTCCTTTCCCTTCCATTTCCATTTGGAGTTTAGAAACTGAACAAGTAGTTTACAGTGAGTAACTTATCCCCCAAATCCACCCTTCCTTTCCTTCCACCACCTCTGAGAGTGCACAATTTGCAAGCACCTTGAACTTCTCCCCAGCAAATCAGATGCACCTTTATTTATTTAGGATGTTTTACTGAGGGTTTTTTTTTCTGTTGCTGTTGTTTTTCAAACTTCCTAGAAAGGCAACAGTGGTTTGGAGGGGACTTCAAAGATCACCCAGGTCCAACCCCGTGCTGTGGGCAAGGACACTTTCTATTAGAAAATTTGTTTTGATGTTTATCCTTTCCAGGTATTATTATTGTTATTATGCATTTAGTTACTTTTCCATCCTTGTCCAGCCAACTCATGGAAGCAGAGACATGTTTTGAAAGGTTTGCCTTCCCTTCAGCAGTCTTTAAGTGCAGCTGTATTGTCCATCTGTTAAAAACCCATCTTTTAGCTGGATGAGATAATCCATTTGAGAGGGTTTCGTTAGCCTTCTAATCACTGTGTAGAATATGATATCCCTCAAAGAAATCAAGGCTTCTCCCCTCCTCTCTCAACCCCAGCCTGCATGATCTGCCAAGATGGGACTCTCTGTACGTTGCTAGGGAAGATTGAATGTTGAAGCACAACTTTACATGGAGAAAATTGACAAGCCCAGAGTGTTGTGGGACACTCTTTGTGATCAAGAGGCTGTGCAAGGCCTGCCTTCTGGCTTGCACTGGCATGGAAGAGCAGAAGGAAGGGGAGCTGAGGACTGAGGGAGGAGAACAGTGCACAAGGCATCAGTCTGAGTTTGTGCTATGGGATGGGATGTCACTGCGTCGGGTACGTTTGGCTCTGGGGCGAGTTTGTGAATATTCATAAAGGTCCCTCCTTTTCCACATGCAAGCAAAACAAAACTGGGCTGGGAAGTACAGGTGCTGTCTTGGGCTTTCCTTCTGGCTTTTGGATGCTTCAGGCAGGAGCTCAGAAGCACAGCAGGCACCAGCTGCCATCTTCTCCCTGCTCTTTTCCACCAGGGCTGCAGAAAGGCACTTAACCCACTGCAGGGCATTGAGTAAAATGTGGTGTTTGGGCCAAAGGGTTTGCATGTCTGACAGTTGTAGCTGTCATAGAATCCTAAAGTGGCTTGGGTTGGAAGGGACCTTTAAAAGTAATCCAGTTCAACCCCCTGCCATGGGCAGGGACACCTCCCACTAGCCCAGGTTGCTCCAAGCCCCATCCAACCTGGCCTTGGACACTTCCAGGGATGGGGCAACCTGTGCCAGGGCCTGCCCACCCTCATCTTAAATGATTTCTGCCTCTGAAGCCTTGGTGTGATGGAAGTAGGTGCTCAGATCTGGAGCATCTTTCCCTCTGAAGGTCATCTGTGAGCAAGTTTTCGTCACTATTGCTGATGCTTTTACTGTGGTGTCAGATGGAGAACGTCAGAGGGTCTTGAGTGACGTCCTGGGGAGAAACCAAGTGTCCACTATCCCTTGCTTGGATGCACCTACGAATAGGAGACCCTGGTCCTTTAATACACGTGACCGAGGAGGGAAATGAGAGATGCAACAGAAACTACTGGGGCGGAAAACCCCAAATGGTGTGGAAGTAATGTGTAAAGTGTCCTGGAGATAACAGTCATTTCCACCAGGCAAAACTTGGGCTCCTTCTGCAAGGCTACTGCAGCAAGAAGGGAGGGGGGAAGCCTGGAAATTGGAAATACTCGTGCTGTTCTGACCAGTGTGGTGCTGGGGTGGGCGAGGGGGACAGGGGGAAGCAGAAAGGGGAGAAAATGGGAGATTTGGAGCTGAAAGGGAAGCCAGTGTGGGGCAGCAAGAGATTCAGTGCCTGTGTGGAGGAGCCACCGTGCTGGGAAAATAGGAAATAATCTCAAGGCAGAGGAAGAGAAAGCGTACAGCAGCATTTTCTGAGCGAGGAGAACCCAGACAAAGAGGGGGAAGGTAACTTGGACAAATCAGTAATCATTCCTTGTGGAGGAAATGGGAACAAGGGAAAACATCCTCACTCACCGTGTTCTTTCACAGGGGTACCGAGTCCACGTATCTGCTGATTTCAAAGCTCTGCCCCAGCCTTGTCCTTGAGGTCTGGACATTGTCTGAGCTCAGAACAGCTGATGCCAAGTGGTGATGGCTCCTCAGGATCCTCTTGGCCCTGCTGGCTGAGGGTTGCTCACACCAGGCACGTTCCTCCAGAGCAGAGGCAGCATCGTGTGGTCCCACAGCACCTCTTGCTGCAGGAGCATCTTAGGCTGAAAGGTCTCTCCCCTTTTTCAGGGGACACTCCAGCCCAGGCCTCTCAGTATAATTACACTTACACATCTGGGCAGCAGATGGCTTCAAGGTCTCTCCCTTGTCCCCTGCAGGAGGAAGGGCTCTGTGCTGCCGGGAACGGGCAGAGGAGGTAAAGGATGTGACCTGCCAGCAATTAGTTTTGTTTTATCTCTCTTTTTCCTCTGGTTACCCTCTTCTCCCAGAAGCCTGGGATGTAAGTGATTATCTCAGGGCAGCCAGCAAAAGCTGCATCCCTTCCCATCCCTGTTTTGTTTGCCTCCCTCTGTGTACATCACCCTTGGAGTCTGGGGTGGGAATGGTTATTAACACCTTCAGGTGGTGAGAGTGGCAGCAGCTCCATGCCAGGAGGCAAAACACCCATCACTGAAAGGAGCATTTAGTCTTTTTTCACCCACACAATTGTGCAGTTTGTTGGTTTGGGCTCTTTTTTTCAATGCCTAACTTAAGGGGTGATTGAGGTGGTGCTGGAAGGTGCTGTACTGAGGGAAGCTGGAATTTTAGGGTACGGCCTCTTTTCCACCTGCAGTGACCAAGATCAGCAGCAGATCCATGAGGTGGGCACGTGTTAAATCCTCATTCCATGCACCACGGGAAGGTGAAGCTGGAGCTGGCACAAAAGGCTTTTTCTTTTATTTTTTTTTTTCAATAAACCCACCATTTTTAATTAAGATGGAAATATTTAGGGAAAATGTTGCCACTTTGACAGCAAAGCTGGGGAGAAATAGCATTTCAAAAGAACCATAAAAATCGCTCTTGCAATAGATTCATTCCAATTTCTTCTTCAGAATTGCATTTTGTGTTTTATTAGTTTGTAATGTGTCAGTGACAGTCATGTATAATAAGCTTTCTACTGCTGGTCATACTTTGTGATGAAATAATAGACTAAATCTGCCTCTCTATAAGTTTTTTAAATATTTATGTGTGAACTGAACTATTTGTATCAGTTTTGAACTATTTTCATTACAAGTGGAAGGAATTTGATCTAAGTAGAAGTTTCAGTCAGGATTAGGCAGCCATTACTTAATTTCAACCTTTAATTGCCGAGGGAACTTAAAATGTGGTTGATTTATTTCGTCAGTGTGAATAATGATGAGAGCAGGGAAAGTGAACAGAGGGTTCAAGGCAATTTTGGTTCAAGGAAAAGAAAAAGGCAAGTTTTTAGTCTTGGGATTTGCTTTATGGGAGGTTTGAAAAACATATTTATTTTTCTGAATGAGTATGTAAACCAAATATGGGAGGAAGTGGGTTCAGCTGTTGGGGGGGAAGGCTTGGCCTGGGGACAGTGGGATGCTGAGCTGCTGGGTGTCTATGGAGATGCTCCCCACCTCTGGAGGATTTCCCTCAGGACTGAGCAAACATGGGGTAAATGAGCTTTACAAATACTTTTGCAGTTCTTTTGCCTCCCTGCTCCCCCTTTCCCAGTTCCTGCTGCCTTCCTGCCTCTCCAAATGTCAAGTTCTGCTCTTTTTTCAGCATGAGCAGCTCGTGAGGTGGTTTGGGGCACACGTGTATGCAAAGGGTCACAGCAAAGAGCTGTGCAAGTTGGCTCCGTGTCCTGATGCAGTTTGTGTCCAAAGAATTATCAGTGGAGAGGTGCATGGATGAAAAAGGAAGGAAGTGGTGGCTGTCACCTTGGGCAGCTGTTGGTCCCTCTTTTTCCAGCTTGTTCTGTGTGGTCAAGGGGCCTTGCTGGGATGCCAGAGAGGTCTATTCAGCCACACCCTGTCCATCTTCAAGCTCAAGTGATGGTTACCCCAGCAATCTCCTTGTTTTTCAAACCTGCCTTGGCTTCCATCATGATATGTCATTTTCACAGGCTTGCCCTGCAATTGTAAATCAGCCTGGAAAGGGTAATGGGAAGGGAGAAGAGAAGCCATTAGTTAAGTCAGCCACATCCTGCCCAACCCTCATATGGTGAGTCCAGTTGCTCACGCGTGTTTGGAGGCACCTTCTGCTTAGATGACCTGGAGTGGGGCTGTTTGTGCCAGGATGGCCACCAACACTACCTCCCAGCTGGTATTTAAGGAGGAAAAACAGAGTTTGTAACTGATAGGCTGTTATGCTCATCCAAGGGATGCTTTTTCAGCACTTGTCAGTTCATTACCATGAGTGGAAGATGTAAATACCTTTCCCTAATTAGTAGAGCTTTATTTAGAGGTAAGTTGAGAGCGTAGCTCTCTGGGCTGTGGAAGAAGAGGGATCTACCTGTGCTTCATCCCATAACCAGAGCTGGATGAACAGCCTGAAAGGGGAACAATTTTTGCTGCATGTGTGATTTGGGCAACCCCAAACCTGCATGGGTCAGGAGCTACTGAGCCAGCACACAGAAAATCACTCTATTAAATGTGCTGAAAATGCGTGGCCAGATGTGTGTTTGCAGGTTTCCCAGCCTCCCAGGAGGAAAAGCTGCCCCACTCTGTGATGTGCCTTGCCTTTGAGGGGGGCTGAGAGGGTTAACCACAAAGCTGTTCCACTGCAGTGGAGAGCTGATGGCCTGTGAAATATCCAAGGGGGTTTTGGCCAGTTGGGGAAACAGCAGGACAGGTGGATGTTCTGTTTTCCTGTGTGTAAGTCATGCCTTTGGGGAAAGAAATTTTGCAAAGAGGCTGTTTCTGCTGGTACGAGCCCTGTTAGGATTGTGGCACTGCAGTTCACCCTGGTCCTTGCAATCTGAGGGAAATGGGTATGGGGGAGAAAGGCCAGGAGTTGTGCAGGTGGGGATGGGCAGATCTACCTTGCCTTCAAGGTCCTGCTTGTGTCTGAGGACCCCCTGAGCTTCAGGAGGTGGGCTGGGAGAACACTGGAAGCCTGACTTCTCCTCATGTGATAGCGATCACCAGCCTGGGGTCCCCCCATATGTCACTGTAAGGCTTTCCCTTGGCGACCTCCTTGTTGAGGGTCTTGGACACAAGACTTGCCCTGTCTGAATAGCACGAGGTGCTTTTTTCAGCAAGGTTGCACCTCCAGAGCATGTTCTTCATCACCTGTCCTTCATCATCATCTTAACCGGTGTCTCGCCAAGTGCTCGCGTGTCGTATTTGATCTGCTCAGACAACGTCGGGAGGAGGTCAGCTCTTCTCTGGAAGGCAGCAAACCTATTTTCCACTTAGTTGCATGAAGTGAATGCTTCGTGGCACTCTTTTCTTATGGTGGCACCTCTGAAGAGAAGTGTGAAGTGTCTGCACTGTGCTGACCTGTCTCCATATGGTGTATATGGGGTGTTTGGTGCTTTGAGCACCAATGATGGGTGCTGTCTGCTTGCACCTCACGTGCATCTCCAAGGAGCCTGATCTCCACGTGTTTGGGGCTTGGGAGAGGTTAGAAGAAGAGCAAGAGGGAGCCCCATGAGTGGTAGGAGGTGGCTGGCCAGGGGAGGAGAAGGCAGCCTTGAGGAGACCTTCAGGAAAGGCAGGGAGAGGAGTGTCGAGCCTCATGCTGGCTGCAAGTCACATCCCTTCTGCACGTTTGCACTTGAGGCTGGGCTGCAGCAGGCAGGCTTCATCTGGGGGGGGATTTGGTTAAAAAGCCTCATTGGAGCGTTATGGAATCGGAATGTGAAGGGTAATGGAGCTGAAAGCCATTCTCTCCCTGCAGCCTGTGCTGCAGGACCCACTGAAGTGCCCTCAAAGGCCAGCCTGGGAATCCTGCTGGAAGAGTGGGAGGTGGGAGTGTTCCCCATGGGCAGGGTCCCCTCGGTCCCCTCCCTGGGCTCATGGGCAGGGGTGGGAGATGGTCACTACAGGGGTATGGCCACGCTAGTGACAGGTGAAGGTGTTGTGTGAAATGACCACAGAAAGGTAAAAAGGTTCCTGAGCTGTGACCTTCATTCTGGCAGGCATTGGTCCACTCTCTGGAGGAGTTCCTGCAGCTCAGGTGTCACCTCCCTCTGTCCTTCTGTGGTCAAATTCCCTTGCTGTCCCCCTTCCCTGCTCAAGCAGCCCCATGCCCCCTTCCTGTGAGGCCCAAAAGCCATGGAAAGGTGCTCCAGAGCATTCCCTGGCATGGCCAAATGGGTGATTCTTTGGGATAATCAGAAGGACTAGGTTAATAAAACTTTTAGCAAAAAGAGGGATGTGGCTAGTCGGGATGGATGGAATTGTTAAACAGGACAGTGAGGTGTTTGTCACTGCTCTGGTCCCCTGTTTCCCTAGTCAGGGGAGTTGGTAGGAGGGGATGGGGGCTTGGAGAGCTGCTGGTGTGACCTCAAGGAGGGGATTAGCAGAAGACCCTTCCATTTTGGACACCGAG
The DNA here is from genome assembly GCA_013396655.1 of Campylorhamphus procurvoides. Classification (NCBI taxonomy): domain Eukaryota; kingdom Metazoa; phylum Chordata; class Aves; order Passeriformes; family Dendrocolaptidae; genus Campylorhamphus; species Campylorhamphus procurvoides. The sequence continues at coordinate 177,504 of WBMV01007157.1, read as the reverse complement.
CACAGCGACAGCGTGAGGTGCCCATCCCGATTGTGCACCCTGTCGTGCGTTATTGATTGCTGAACAGGCACCGTTAAGTGCCTCTCATTAATATTTGTTTTGGTCTTTTCCCTGAATTCCGATGAGTGGAGGAGATGCTTCTTATCTCTCTCCTGCAGGTTTTCTTTCTAGAGGATTCCTCTGGCTGGTGACAAACCTGGGCTTTGTAGCAGCTTGTCCTGCTTTCGGGAGGAGGGATGAGTTAGTAGCTGACATGAATTCTTGGGAACTCTGCAGAAAGAAAGCAAGGAGCCAAAATTAACCCAAAATTAAGAGGTAAAAATGCTCTGCTCATGTTGTCCAGATGAAATACGGAGTTCCAGGCTTGGCTGGGTTTGTAAATCCCTTAGAAGGGACTCTTTGGGGAAGTAGGTCATGCTGGCTAAACTTTTAGATGTATGAGCAAGGAGGAACAGTGGGAGATGTGGAGCAGGTAGCAGGGACTGCCTCTCAGTCAGCACTTCTGTAGCAGCTTTTGAGCTCCCAAGAGCAGAGGTTGGGGCCAGTGTGTGTTCATAGAATCACAGAACAGTTTGGGTTGGAAGGGACCGTAAGGATCATCTTGTTCTACCCCCTGCCATGGGCAGGGACACCTTCCACTAGATCAGGGTGCTCAAACCCCATCCGACCTGGCCTTGAGCTCCTCCAGGGATGGGGCAGCCACAGCTTCTCTGGGCAGCCTGTTGCAAAGCCTGTGCCTTTTGAGGCAGTGGGTGTTCTCATTTCTCTCCCTAGCCCTGGTGTGGATGGACAACTCTTCCCTTCTCTTTCAGTCCCCCTTTTTCCAGGCAGCAGGGACTCACCGTGGCCACAGGGGCCTGAATTGTTGGGTTATGACCAATTTCTCTCATCAACTGAGTCATGAAAGGGATTTCTGAAACTTGACTGTAGATAAATAGGGCAAAGCACTCTTTCTTTGTGTCTTTTATAATAATGCCTTGTTTGTTAGGCTTGACTTCACTGTGGCTGCTCCACCCTAAGCCATTGAAGTGATTCTGAGCAGCCGTCTCTGCCTGCTCGGGTTGTGCTCCCAGGCACTTAGGTGCAGCTCCTGAAATGAAAGATTTCTGGTGTGCCCAAAAGCAGTGAAGAGAGCTATTTTAATGTGGTTACTTCTCCAGCTTTTCAACGGAGAGTTGGGTTCAGGTCTGCTCTGAAGTGATATTAGAGTCCATGGAGCATGAGAAACTGCATTTGTTTGTGGGTTACAAATGAAGACCTGTCAAAAACCTTTTTAGGCAGTGACAGAAGTTTTCTTTTTCATGATACATTTAACTTTTAAAGGCTTTGCCTCCCAAGAAGATTTGGCTCTATTCTTTCTCCCTTTCTATGAGTTCAGAAAAAGACAATTGGAAAAAGTTACTCTTCCCTTTTTCATCTGTCTCCCCATCTGTTTGATGGGGTGTTTGGATCCTCTGGGGTGCTCTTGCTTCTGGAAAATGGTGTGGCCAGGAATGAAGGCAGTGGTGACTCTGGGAGGGAGGGGGAATGGGACATGGACCCCTCCTTGTGCTTGAAGCAAGTGCTTTTTTGTGGGCAAAGGGTGCAGGTTGCTTCCATCGATTTGGTGTCAAGAGATGTTTTGCAAAGGACAAATGTGTTTATAGGATTTCTAATCTTTTTGTTGTAAGAAGCAGGACATGATTCCTGGACACAGAGTTTGCTAAAAGACTGTCACCTCAGCTCTTCATCAAGGTGTTTCATGTTGCAGCCCCATTCTGAAGTGCAGGTGGTGTGTGAAACATGGAATGTCTCATTTCTGTCTGCTGCAAATGAACTATTTATTTGGTGCAGGCTCTGGACAGGCACTGGGAATTTGGTTTCAGACACCATCCCTCGGTTTTTGTGCTCCCAGATACATCTGTGCCTTCCATTTGAGATCTGAAACATCTGCCTGGCTGGGGGTTTAGAAATATAATATGACTGGACACATACAGAATAAAAAAAGGGTTGTCAGCTTTGATGGGATTGTGGGTTTTGTTGCCTCCCTCCACAGTCAGCCCAAGAGTTGTCTTAAAGCATTTGTAGGGAAGGAAAGAAGTTGTCACAACCAGTGTTTTTGTGGAAGCTCAGGAATGGGGATGCTCCAGTCTCTGTCAGGAGTTAAATACCACAGGAGGAGGGGGAATGCCAGGATATCTATGGGCTGGTGGCTTTCAGCCTTGGTGTGGAGAGGTCTCCTCTGGTTTAGGTCCTCCTGCACCAGGGTTGTGAGGAGGATTCACACCTTTGCTTTCCTCCCAGTTCCAGGCACAGGTGTTGTCATGGCTTTAGTGGGACTGGTCAGTGCCTGAAACCCAAAGAGCTGCCAGCAAGAACCCTGGCAGGGGGTAAGGAGGAGGAGGAAGAAAAGAGAGGAGGAAGGAGAAGAGCTGTATGACATTCATTACAATAAATCTGCCTGCCAGGACCAAAGGGCCTCACTTACAGAGAAGGAGAAGAAACATGCTCTTGAGTGTTTTGGGGGATTTTAGCCATCCAGTGGGGAGTCCTTGGAGGGGAAATGGTGGTGGAACTCCCAGACAATCTCAGAGAAAGAGGTTTTCATTAACTCATTCTTCTCACATCTTAAGTTCATTTATTTCATTTTCCTTAGACATCTTTCTTTTTTCCTTGGGCAAGGGGTGGGCATCTCTTGGCTGTGGAGTTGGAGGAGCAGCTCCTGCCACCCACCCTCCACTTGCCATGAGGTGATGGCATGTCCAGGGCTGATCAGGGTGCTCCAGCCAGCATTTCTACTCGTCTCCAGCTTGGGGAGGTGCAGGAAAGATGGCCAGGTGTATTTTTCTCTGAGTGGTGGACAGGTAGGACTGACTCCTGCTTTCCATCATCCAACAGCTGTGAGTACAGCTGCTCATACCCAAGGCCATGGAGCTGTCCCTGCTCCAAAAACTGTCCTGTTTCTTTATTTCCCCCCAGGTTCCTTTGATCCTGATTGTTGAATTATTAACAGAGTAGATCTTGCTTGCTTCCAGCTTGTCATATTCCTGCTCTCTCTTTTCATCCTGTGCTTCCACCAGATGCTCAGGCTGCTCAAGATCCCATCTCTGGGGTCCTGTTGCTTCAGAGCCAGTTCCCTGTAGGTTGTATCATATTCCCTGCCATAATGGTGAATGGAGGACCCCAAATATTTCCCCTCCACTCTTCCTTGCTGTGTTTTTCCAGCAGGGATTTCTCCCACCAAGCTTGCTGGTTGTGGGCCATACATTTTGGGTTGGCACACTGAAAGTGCTTTCATTCCACAAATCTTTTATCAGGGTTGATTTTCTATTGCTTTTCCACTTTGGGTGAGCTCAGGGGAATTTATTCTTTTTAACAGGTTTATTCCAGTGTCAGGTATTGCTTTTAAAAGGCTGAGAGGTGGGGGGGGGGCTTTGATTTGTTGCCTGGAAAATGTATTTTGTTTCTGTTCCCCTCCTTGAACTGGGAAGGAGGAAAGAAGGGATGGAAGGAAAGAAAAGAGGAGGGAACTGCAACTTTTGCCTGTCTCCTTAACAGCTTTTCCATCCTGTGTGTGTTTCACACTCGCTTGTCTTCCACTGTCACCACCAGGTGGGTCCTGCCACTGGTCCTGCAGGAATCCTGATGCAGGGAGGGTGCCAGACTGTCCCCTTGTGTATTTTAGGTGGCACATCTCTAATTCCTGCAGGTAACCTGTACCAGCACAGTCACCCACCTGCATGGCTGCTGCCTGATGTTACTATTTCTGCCAGAGCTGTGCTGGTGTTATCAGGCATTTTCCTGTAGGAATAAGCACTTTTTCAGCTCTAGTTGTGAAGGTGTGAAGACAGTGATTTCACTTGCAGATCTTTTATGTATGAGGACTGGGGGAACGGGGGCATGCAGACAGGATGATTTTATTATTTTATTATATTTCTTTCCAGTGCTATTTTGCCTTTATTTCTCCATTATGTTCCACAAGTTTCAAGTTTCTCATAAGCAGAGCTAGAAGCAGGGGTTTGGTTTGGAGATTTGGTTAAATCTCTAGGAGGGATTAAATTGAGAAATACCCCCATACATCTCCCTCGCAGCTGAGGGCAAATGTAACCACTGATTCCAGAGCCCCTGCAAATGGCTTTGTCTGAAAATGAATTTTGGCCTCTCAAAGTTCAAACATTTATCCTGAGCCAGAAATATACGCAGATTTGCTCTCTAATTTAATAAAGCCATCCAAATAATATGATTTCTCCCATAACCATCGTTTATGTTTCACAGCGAAATGATAATGAGAAAGTCATTAGAAGTAATAAACAAAACAAAACCCACACAGCAAATCCTTCACCGAGCCTGAGTGATGGGAAGAAGAGCAGCATTTGAGTCTTAGGCCACATAATGTTTGCCGGGTGCAGCTGTTTTGAAGTAGATGCGTCCTTGAAACATTATTTTGCTTGTTGCATTTTAATGGGCTTTTGCTGGCGGAGCAGGTGGGATCCTGCACCCCTTCCAAGCTGGGATTTCTGCTCTCACCCCTTGGGGTTTGGTTGCAATGGGTGAATAACAGGCACTGATCACTCTCCCCCACCACCATCACCAAATCCTTCTCCTTACCACGGCTTTGACGAGGTGCTTTTGTTTAAATTTCCTAGTTAAGTGTTGAACCAATTAAACTGCACCAAGATATCAAAGCTTCCCTCTCTTCTTTTTATTTCTAGCTGTATCTGCACTTTGGGCTGGAGCCTTAATGCTTCTGGGTTATCCTCAGCCAGGTGAATCTTTCTTTGGCTTCAGTGGGTGTGTAGATTGGATATTAGGAAAAAGTTCTTCACTGAAAGGGTTGTCCAGCCCTGGAATGGGCTGCCCAGGGTAGTGTTGGGATCACTATCCCTGAAGGGATTTAAAAGACAGGGATAGGATGGTGGTAACTGGATATCTGGTAGTTTGTTGGGGCTATTGGGCTTCCTTGCAGCTCTCATTCATTGGTTTTCTGATTGGAGGACACCTTTTATTGAGTTCTGTGCTTTCAAAATCACAGCAAAGGTATGTGGACCCAATAAATGCCTTCCCAACACAGATGGGGGTGGGATGCTGGAGGAAGAGAGATTTAGTAGTGCAAAAGTTTCAGCTCAGCCAGTGTAGGGTGGCAGGAGTGGAGAGGAAGGAGTTTTCTCCTGCAGTCCCATTTCTCAGCTGCTCCTGTCTTCTGTCCCTTATCCCTGGGCTTCCCTGTCCTTCCCTGACCTGAGCTGAGTTCTAACAAATAACTCCTCCAATTAAACAATAAAATTGTTCTTACATTTAATAGAATATAAATAGTAATAGAAGAAACTCTGCTGGATAAAGGTTTCAGAGAGCATATCTTGTGCCTTGCTCTTTTCCTACTAGGTAGACAACCTGATGAACTAAGTGGTGCAAACTCAGAGATATAACTCCTCTTTGTTACCTTCCTTTGAAAAAGAAATGGGACATCCAAGCTGTCCCTGGGCAAACTCTTGCCTGCTGACATTTCAAAAATTTCTCTGCTAGGCTTCTCCTCGCTCCCTCCTTGCTTGTGCTCTCATTTCCCTTCTCTTTCCTCCCAAAAGAAAATGCTATTTATATATCATCTTTGAAAAAAAGAGTTTAAAATAAACAAATAAAATAGAGCAGAGCTGCACAATGGTCAGAGAGGAGACAGCTCTTCTGGTTTTCACTCATTTTGCCTCCCCACATATGCTGTGAGCATAAAAATCCCCTGAGAAAATGAGACTCCTGGGCCTCCTGGCTGCTTTCATCCAGGAGGAACTTTTGTATTTAAACATGCTTAGTCCTAAGCCGAACATGAATTTCCCCCAAGCCACTGAGAGCAGTTTTCAGGCTGTTTTCAGCAGCCTGCTCTTGGCAGAGAGTTGCTGGATATGTGAAACCTGCACTGAATGGAATGCTGGAATGCCCAGAGGGCATCCTTGTTAAAAATGAGCTCCCTGTTCGTGTCCAGAGGGCAAATCTTCATCTGGAGGAGCACAAATTTGAGTTTTCCAGGAGACTGATCCTAAGGATGTACAGCTGTTGTTGAAGGGAGAAGCAAAGTGATGTTGTTGTCCTGTGTTGGCATCTTGTCTGTTTGGATGTGTGGCTGTCCCTGGAGAACAGGATGGGTTCTGTGAGTAACACACTCTTGTAGGGCTGAAAAGAGGAGTCACCATCACTTGGGAGTGCTGGAGGAGATCCTGGTGGCTTCCCATGGCTTTGTGGAGAGCTGTAAAAAAGATCTACTCAAAGTGTTTTTTTTGGGATGTCGGAGGCTCTGTGGGATGGTTACAGCATGGAAATTGTGATTTAAAAGGTGCTGATGGAACATGACTGCCTTTTAAAGGGAATAAGGGGAACTGACAGATGTGGTTTGTTAATGGCTGCAGGGATGCTTTGGTAAGAAGAACTGTAACCCCACGTTTCCTCCTGCTGCCTCTTTTTGCGGCATTTCTGGTGGAAATGCCAGTGCAGAGGCCAAAATGCCTAAAATCCCTGTTGGGATGTTTCTGCCACTCCCACCCTCAGAGCAGGAGCACCCCAGAAAGAGGAGAGCTCCCTCTTGCAGTGGGGATCTCAGGGGGAGATTGGGGGTCATGGGACAACCGTGCTTTGCCGCCAGACTTGGCAGTTCCTGGCAGAGATGTGGCAGCATCCCCAGGCTAAATGCACACCCTCAGAATGGTCCCGGCATCTTTCCAAAGGCAATTCTCATTCAGCAAACAGTGGTTTGGAAATAGTCAGTCATCAGGCACTTATGGATCTTTAAAGCCCCTTTCTCTCCCTAATAATCCCACCTCTTGGGAGGTATTGATTCTCCTCTGTTGGCTGCCTCTTGGTATTCCACACTCTGGTTTGGGCTGTGTAAATCGCTGCGCTGTCATTTTCACGCAGCAATTACCTGCTCTTGATTTCTTTCATCCCAAATCCTTTGCCGGAGATCTAAACTCTGTATTGACAAACCACCCTGGAAGAAAGAGAAGGGGTCAGGCTCTGGGAAGAAGGCTTGCACTACAGAAGCTTTGGGGAGAGTTAAGTTTCTCCCTGGGGTGTGATAATCTCAAAGGTGCTCACCCTGTGTTGGGGTTTTGCTTTTTTGGGTCGTGCAACACATGAGGGATGATGTGACTTTATGCTTTGCTTTTTGGTCGTGCTAAAAACACAGGAAATTCTTCACCTGGCTGCTGGGCAAAAGATCATCCTGGACAGCTGGGGGCAGCTGTTTTCCAAGTCATCCTCAATCCTCTGCTGGGGAATGAGCTCCTCACGGTACCTAAATGGGCTACAAGAGAGCAGGAGAAGGGCTTTTTGGCACGACAGCACGAGGGGTGGTGGCTGCAAATTGATGGAGGGCGGGGTTAGATTGGGTGTGAAGCAGAATTTCCTCACTGTGGGGGTGGGCAGGCCCTGGCACAGCTTGCCCAGAGAAGCTGTGGCTGCCCCTGGATCCCTGGAAGTGTCCAAGGCCAGGCTGGATGGGACTTGGAGCAACCTGGGCTGGTGGAAGGTGTCCCTGCCCATGGCAGGGGGTGGAATGAGATGGGCTTTAAGGTCCCTTCCATCCCAATGCATTTTAAGATCCCACTCACTCTCCAGATGGTCACCCTTTGACTTGGGGTTATGGGTCACCCACCTGGGGAGGGGGGGAATTGAAAAATGGTTTTAGTTCCATTTTAGGTGTTTGGTTGTTTTCTTTCTGGGTGGACAAAAGTTGAAGGAGAGGATGATTTGCAGCAGCGGGGTTTCCTTCAGGGAACAGGAGCTGCAGCCCCCCAGAAGTGACAGTGGCTGTTCTTAACCTGGCACAACGTCACACCTCCAAACCTGAAGGTGTTTTGTGATTAAAACAGCATAGCTGGGTGGTGAGGGCTCTCACTTGGACAGGATCCCCATCCTAGCAGAGAAGAAATTAAAAAGCCAACTGGCCGCCGCTGCCTGAGGAGCGCCGGGACCAGAGATAGGGCCAGAAGTCAGATAACAACCAGTGGCCAAAACTGCAGTGCCTGGTGCATGGCGTGAAATTAAAACCTTCTCTGCCTCCTCCTGCATGTGTAACAAAACAGCTCCTGCCACAGTCTGTCGGCACCAGGAGCCAAGAGGAGAATAATTAAATACATGGAGGGGGTTGCATCTTCCAAGGGAAGGGATGAGGCTTTTCTGCTGGGGACCTTAGTGCTTTGATCCTGTAGCTCAAAGGGTCTGTGGGCTGCCTCGCCACCCAGAGGGGCAGAAATCTGCCTTTTTTCCCCCTGTTTTGTGAACTTTTCCTCTGAGTTTGCTCCCTCCACCTTCCCTGCCAGGCTCAGCAACAGCCCTGGAATATGCCAGTGTCACACTGGTTGTTCTTTCCCCAGACCTTGCTGGCTTTCCAGCCCTCGGGAAGGACGTTTCTCTGGGGTTACCACCCAGGAGTGATGGAGAGGGCAGCACTTTTTAATCAAAGTTACATTAGCTGAAGCTGATATTCTTCACTCTGCTTTATTGCAGCTATTTTTACACGGGGGTTAGAAGTTAATACCACCCAGCAAGCCTGGTTTTGCTGAATTCTGGCAAGCACCAAAATCCATCAGCACATCCAGACAGGGGAAGGAAAGAGCTCAAGCAAAAAATAAACTCACGAGCTGAACGGGAAAAAAACAGTCAAAACCCCAAACCTTTTATAAAAACCAGACCCTGATAATTGAGGGACTGGTCTGAAAGGGCAAAGCCCAGCCAGGACCATCAGCTGCAATCAGCAGAAGGACAAGGGGCTGCAATCAGTGCGGGAAGGGGGAGCAGGAGGACTCAGGGAGATGCAGGGCTGTTTTTTCCCTGCCCTGGCAATGACCCTGACTCTCTCCCAGTCCTCATCTGCAGCCTCAGGTGATGTGATAAGGCTTGGTCTCACTCTGCCACAGGGGTGTTGGCACTTGGGAAATGGCTGGGACTGAACACAGTGTCTCAAAGGGAGTGGTTTCAGCAAGGGAAGGCTTTGCAGGGTTGTGTGGATTTGGGGTGTTTTTTCCCCTCCTGTAATGCCAAAAGTTTAAGCTGTGTTAATTCCTTGGACGTAGCAAGGATGTTGGCAGAGCTGGGATCTCCTCTCCTGGTTGCATGAAGATGTGATGAACTGGCAGGGGGAAGGAGGGAGTTGTCCCTGTGTTTCTAGGAAAGGGCCAAAATTCAGCTTCTTTCATTCTTTCTCCTTTCTGTTTTCTCTTTCTCCTTTTCCACCATTTTCCTGATCTTTAACACAGAGATGCCTTGCTGGAATGTGCTTTCCATTCTGGTGCTTTCCTAGCCTTTTACTGGTGCATTATCCCTGCAGGAGGTGCTGTGGTGAGGCTGTAGGACCCCATTGCCTTGGTTCTTGTGATGTTACCAGGGCCACTTAGACATTGGAACCCCTTTAAAAAAAAATCAACACACCAACTGAGCACTTTTACAGTAAAACACCAGGTATTTTTTAAAACCACTTAAGGTCTTTTTAAAATCTGCTTGACACAATTGGTGTCACTGATTGATTGCTTTGACCTCTCTTCTGATGGGACTTCACATTGTGCTCGGTTCTTTGGGCTGGATTGTAAAGGCTGGTTCCTTTGGCAACACCAGGAAAAGTTAAAGAGAAAAATTGTTTGCCTCAACATAGAGTTTATGAGGCCTCAGTCAGATGAATGTAATTGCAGCACAAAAAGGTTTTTAGGGGGGTTTGTTACCATCCCTCCCCAAAGCAGGCTTAGGGGAGAGTTTGAAGGGGAGCTCAGTGAGATTTCCTGGTGTTTTTGGGTGCCTTACTTTGCTCTTGGGGATGAGAGGTTTAGGGAATAAGAGGAAAAAGGAAAAAGTTGTTATTTTTAACATGATGGTACATCTAAGCCATGTCCAACATGATTTCTTTTGTGGGTCTACTCGATAAGCTGTGCTTTTGAAAACTGGTGTTAGAAATAGCGTGTTTATGATGTGATTTAAACGACAAGGTGAGGTGACCAGCCCTGACCCCGTCCCTTGCTGGTGTTCCTGCTGTGCCCTCTGCACCTTGTGCTGTCTCTGCTGCCTTGTCAGCTGGAAAGGTCTCCCCACCTCCTGCTCAGGTTGTTGCATGGGGATTTAGGAGTAAAACCATCTGATTTTCATGGCTCAAAGCTGTTTGTGGCAGCAGGAGCAGGTATTTAAAGCTCTGGTGTCACTTCCTATGGGGCATCAGTTTGTCACCAGCTTCCACTCTGTTTGGAGCCACCTCTTCCAAAGCAGCTCCTTCAGGTTTCATTTAAAGTGGGCAAAGCAGGTGCCAGAGTGTCAATCCATGTGCTGTGCCTCTGTGGAGGGCTCTGGGATGTCTCAGCCTTGGAAACAAGTGAGCAGAGAGAGGAATGTTGAGGTTGGTCTGTGCTGGCTGATGGCATTCCCAGGGTAACAGCATCCTGCTAGGAGGGGTGTGATGCCCTTCTGCCCTGGGCACTGCTTTTTGCCTAAATAAATGGCCTGAGGGTCTTCAAGGTCATGGCTGGAAGGTGAGGTGTCTGTGCTGATGTGCCTCATTCAGCATCTCAGGGCAGCTGAGGGAGAGGTTGGCATTTCTGGGCTGCAGAGCACAAACTCAGCTTTGTTTACCTTCACTTTCCTGGGATTTTCCAGGAGTGAAGGGGATGGAAGGGCAATCTTTGGTGGGTTTACAGACTTGAGCTTGCCTGACACTGACAGGCAGCAGGTTCCTCACAATGAGATGATGACAAGGAGGTGAGTGAAAGTGAGAAACGGTGGAAGAAGAGAGGGGAAACTGATTTGTTTGTAATTACTGTGAGTTTTGTTTAAATTTGTAACCTGTAAGTCGAGAGTTGCTAAAGAAACAGAGTCGGGCAAATAATCTGTTTTCTCAGTGGTGAATGAGGGCAAAGCCAAGGGAAGAAGAGAACTGAAGTGACTCGTGTGAAAAGAATAGACTTAACCCCATTCCTCGCTCAGGGTTTGAGGGGATTAAGCTGGGTTTGTGCCTGTTTCCCCCTTGGCAGATGAGCTGGAGGCTCTTTGGCCTAGGGTGACTGAAGACAATTCCAAAACATTGCTCCTTTAATTCACCCAGGCATGCCAGTCAGCACAGACAGTGAGCTGAATCCTCTGGGAAAAGCCTTTACTGCAGGAGTCCTGCTGGACAGGGAAGCAGTGCAACATCCCAGCCTAGATTAGAGGAAAGCAAAACCAAAGCAAAACAACCCAGAAGGTGAATGAGTCCAAGAACTTTAATGCTGCAAATGAGCCCTCTGTGTTTTAGTTGCAGTTTGGAGGGCATGTTTCTGACCAGGATAGAAGAGCACTGCCCATGTGGAAATATTCAGCTTCACTGAGGGTAATACTGGGAGCAGATCTGTCCATCCTTACTCAGGGGTAGGATCTGAATGTTTTAATCTGGTGCCAAAAATTACAGTCTTGGTAAAGTTACAGGATGTGTGATGCATTATAACTTCCCATGCTGTAGTCAGAGGTGAGGACTATGTGCTTCCTTCCCTGCCCTCAAGAGGCTGGTGGCTTTATT